>CM053605.1:3572618-3597291 GCA_028646535.1 Procyon lotor | reverse complement strand
GAATATATATTCTGCTGCTGTTGTATGTCAGTTAAGTCAAGTGTGATTGTATTAGTCAGGTCTTCCATACCCTTCCTGATTTTATGTCTACTTGCTTTATCAATTATGAAGACAAGAGTTTTGAGTTTTTCAACTAAAATTGCAAATTCGTTTATTTCCTCATTCAGTTCTATCAATTTTCACTACATGTATTTTGAGACTCGGCTGCTATCTACATTTAGGATGGTTTTGTCTTCTCAGTGAATTGATTACTTTATCATTTTATAATGCTCCTCTTTATTTGTGGCACATTCTTGCCCTGAAATCTAACTTGTCTGTTATTAATATAACCATACCATCTTAGGTTTGATTAGTGTTTGGTATATCCTTTTCCATTCATTTTCTTTTAATTTATTTATGCCTTTATGTTTAAGACAGATTTCTTATAGACAGCCTGCAGTAGGATATTGCATTAAAAAAGTCTATCTGGTATCTCTGCTTATTATTTAGTTAGTTTAGATCATTTACATTTAGCATAATTATTGATATGGTTGGAATGCAATCTACCTTCTTCCTGGTTATTTTCTCTTGTCCCATCTTTTTTTTTTTTTTTTTTTTTTGTTCTCTACCTCAGCTTACTTTTAGATTAATTATTTTCTATGATTCCATTTTATCTTCAGGTATTGGCTTACACATTTTTAAATGGTTGTCCTACAGTTTACAACATCTTTTTTATTTCTCACAGTCTATCTTCAAATGATATCGTATCATTTTAAATATAGCATAAGAGCCTTAAAACGGTATACTTCCAATTTCTCCATCCCAACCTCTGTGCTATTATCATCATGCATTTACTTTTACACATTATAAACCCTGTAACACCTTGTTTCTGTTTTTGCTTCAGAGAGTAAATTATTTTTTAGAGCAAATGAGAATATGAAATTTTTTATTTGTGCTTTCATTTTTACCATTTCTGGGGATATTCAATTTTTTTAAAAAAAATCTGTTATCATTGTCCTTCTCTCTAAAGAATTTCCCTTAACAATTCTTATAATATAACTGCTGGCAATAACATTTCTTGGCTTTAAAAAGTAAATATATTTTTCATGGGTTTGTTTTTTTTGTTTTTTGTTTTTGTTTTTTTTTTGGTCTGAAAAGCTCTTCATTTAGTCTTCAGTGTGAAAGACAATTTCGATGGGGTCTGCAGCAGCATAGTGTAGCAGATGCGTGGGACTCTGGGACAGTCGGACTGGTTCAGAGCCTGCCTCTGTCTCTTCCTAGTTGTGTGAGCTTGGGAAAGTATTTACCCTTTTTGTGCCTCTGCTTTCTCATCTGGGGATAGGAAAAGCACTTTCCTCATGTGATCTTTAACAGCTGCTGGAATGTATGCTGTATGTATGGAATGTAGAGAATAGTATGCATGTATCAGCCTTTGTCTTACTGACTTGTTATGGATGAGTAGATGGTTCTCATCTTTGATCTCTAACTATTGAAAAAAACAGAGCTCTGCATTTCCTTGTCCCTGCATGCCACAGATTGAGAAGTGTGTGGAAGTGAGCAGAGTTAATTCAGAGATCAGGAATTGGTAATTACATGTAATATTTGGTAGACTTTGCCAAACTGCTGATTTTGGGGTCTACCCGTCAACAGTCTGACAAGAAATGTCTTCCTCAGTGTCCTGTGTTACAGGATCATTGACCTTTGCTCCTCAAATCTGCTAATCTAGATAAATTCTTAGCTCATGGTAGCTTTCCTTATTATGTTGAGCATATTTTTATAGTTTTTTTTCTTTTCCTGTAAACTGTCCTTTTTCTGGTTCTTTGCCCATGACAGACTCTGCTTAGGGGATCAATGGGACTCAAGGATGGCCCTGACTGAATGATTCTTTGAAAAGGTCATATAAGCTGATGGGGAGGTGCGTCCTGGGGCAATCCACTTCCTGTAAATTAGTAATAACAATAACCCTGTTTGTGGAGCAGACTGTGCTAAGCAGCTTACATTGTGTCTTTCAATCATCTCAGCAAAGGCGGGGACAACGTATGTTGAAGTCCCAATTCTTCAACTTGTGACTAAGGCCACCTTGGGTGATTTATCTGAGCCTCAGTCCTATCATCTGGAAAATGGGAATAGTGTTTACTTCAAAGGGTTATGGAAATTCAGTCAGACAAGCTATATAAAAGCACCTGGTCTGGTGCTTGAGATGAACCGTGTTGGCCACTAGGGAAGGTAGTTTGCCGATTTGCAGGCGTGGGGCTGGGGGACAGGCAGAAGAGGGACTACATCTATATTTCCTTGCAATGCCCTGAGTGGCAGTGACAGGAGCCTGTGGATCCAAGGTATGTAGTTAGGATGGAATCTTGGGGGAGGCACCATTTTCCCATTAGCATCCCAAACAAATCTCAGGCCTGGGAAGAGCTGCCAACTTATTTCAGAGAATAGCTCTTGGATCTATGTTTAAAGTTTTAAAGAGCCAAATGGAAACCAAATATGTATTAGCGCAAGTATAAAGACAGAGATTTCTAAATGGCTCTGGAGCAGGGGCTTTAGCCTCTCCTTTAGCCTCTCCTTTAGCCTCTCCTTCTCCCTTTCTTAGAGGGCAGCACTTTTGCATTTTCCAGGTATCTGCTTTGTGCTTGCTTTTTTGGCTTTTACAGGACACCTACCCTGTGGCGGATGGAGCCTAATGGACCATTTTGCCTCAGAAAGGTCTGAGAATATCACACTCCTTTGCCGCAAACTTGAATGGCTGTGAGCGGGCCATGTTGCCTTTCAAGCTGTGGCTTTCCTCCTTACCGAAGCTCGAGGCTTGTACTAACCTTGCCGATGGCTTTGAGGACCATGGCAAGGAAATTTCTAAGCCGTGGTGTTTCCTTGGGTTGCATTTCCTCTAGCAGCGCATCTGTTGGAATGATGTGGTTCAACTCTGCTCCATTTTTTGGGGATTATTACATCCATCCTGGTGTCTACTTGTCCTTTTATTGAATGCAAGTGTCAGGAAGGGGAGAATGTCCATTAATATCACAGAGAGGGTCAACTGATGTGAAACTAACATCCTGAAGGTGGGCTCATGCGTCCCACTGCTGGGAAGAGTAGGTAACATGAGTAGGTAACATGAGATCATTACATGAATGATCTCATCATTCATGGAAGCAAGTCACGAAGGCAGGCGTGACTTCGTCAGACCACCTGAAAAAGCCCTCATTACTACTTACCTACACCAATTCTGCTTACAATTCCTCTCTATTGGGAAACCAGGATGCCAGTGGTTGGGAACATAGTTGTCACACAGCCACGGCTGTGTGCTACATTTTTAGAGCGAAGCCTAAATAAATGATCTTCCCCTCTTCTTGCCTGTTGGAGGGGACAGAATCCAGAACAGTGGACAGTGCCACAACTAAATGATAACAGTGACAGTAATAATGACAGTGAGTATATTTTTTCTTGTTAAATCTCTTCTTTTTTTCATGTGAGATTTAGCATTACAGAGGACTGCATAAAACATCCATCTACAGTGGAAAGAACACTCGTAAAGCAAACAACACTGGAACCCCACAAAGATCAAGAAATGAGACATTGCCAGCCCCCTCGGAAACTCGCTGTGTGCCCCCTCCCACTTAGGTGACCTCCGTTCTGACATTGTGATGATAGCACCTTTATCTCCTACAGTTTTGCAGACTGAATGTACCCCTAAACCGTAAGTTCTTTGGCCTATTTCTGAGCTAAAAATGTGCAGTATGTTTTCCTTTGTAATGTGGTGTCTTATCAGGTTGGGAGGAGGACTTTGAGATGGAGTCTGAGGCAGGAAGTTCATTTGGGGTACTCAAGATCGACCCCTGTGGGAGGGAAGGGATGGAAATGGGGGTGGACAGAGGGAGACGTTGGCTGCCCCCATGGTGGTTCTGATGAGAGATAGGTCTCTGGATCATCCCAAGTTGGACCAAGAGGCCTGGGCCTTTTAACATTGATCAGTTGTTGGATCTGGACCCCCCCAAGAAGGAGCCCAACCTTAGCCAGGAGGCCACTCTCTGCAGCTGAGGTGAGCCCAGAAGAGGCTGCAGCTAAATCCACCTACACACCAAGGAACTCAAGTGGCAACTTCTCCATCAGCACAGGAAGATGCTGCTTGGGGTTACCATACTTCCAAGGGCCACATAAATGTTTTAATTTCTTTTAAAATCAGAAGGAAAAATAGATATAACCCAGCTTGGATTATATTAGTCTTTATACCCATGCAGTCATAAAAATATAAATTTTAATATATATGCATATATATATTTTTTTTTATGGAGGGAGAGGCCCATGAAGCAACATTACCTAGGGCACATGAAAGTCATAATGCTGCCTTGTTGGGTCCTGTGTTACAGGGGTCTGGGTGAGTGTGAGTGAGTCTCACCGGTCTCACACTCACTGGTCTCAGTGAGTGTGGCATTTGGTTTTGGCACCAGATAGTTCTTTTTTATTAAGACACTTCCTCACCACCCCGCCCCCCAATTTCACGGAACATTTTGATCTTTAATTTTATCAACTGCCATTTTGGTGTCTATCAGTATGATTGGGCTGGTTTTCACCTTCACTCACCTAGTATTGTGAATTGTCTTCATTAATTTCCCAATGTTAAGCAATCCCAGAATATACCTCACTTGGTCAAAGAGCTTTGTTCCTTCTCCTGCTGCTGGACTTTATTTTTATCCATCATTGTAAGCAAGCACGTTCCATAATTTTCTTTCTTTGTCCTGTCCTATTTAGGTTTTTGTTGTCTTAGCGACTGCCTGTTTGGTTGAGTAGATTGAGAACCTTTCCATATTATGTGTGTGTGTGTGTGTGTGTGTGTGTGTGTGTTTTGAAAAAGCGTAAATGACATGGGGATTATTTATTTAGCAAAACTGGTAAAACTTTATGATAGAGCTCTGTGAAATTTGAAATAGGTTTAGCGTGCAATAAATGTCTCCCGCATTAAACTTTTTTTAAAGTTGTAAATCCAAATGGTGCTTCATGGAAAACTTGTTTTGCAAGATCTTAAAAAAAAAATATTTCCTGGTGGAAAACACTGGTTTAAGCTAAGTTAAACCACTTTCCTTATAAGATTCTCAGAATATTTTTACTCTAATTACATCTTTAAGAGGCACTAACATATTTCTCATTTCTCAAAATTGTAAGATCCTCACGTCCTGCAGAACACAATCTAAGGAGTACTAAAATATGTACATTTTTTGTATCTTCCCTAGAAATTTTAGGTTTTACTCATTGTTGTCTTACTTACTTGTTGTCATCAACATGCCACTTTAGTTTTTTTTGGTGAATCTATATTTTAAACCGGGACTCATAACTTAATTTGGAAGAGTATCTACTAACGGTCTTATATGATAACTAATATTTTAGTCTCATTTAATCTCACTTTTCTGAAATAAATTCTCCAAGTAGAAGCAGGCAGGTTTGTTTATCCAATAAGGGAGGACCTGCATTTAGTTTCATAACAATGTTTGATGTGAATGGTTTCAGACTCAATAAGAATTTACTTTCTACATGTCTTAAAGATTAATTTTTTTCTCCCCACAAGACTGTTAGTGCTTACAGACAAGGGTCACATCTTCCTGCCTATGGTACGAATCCCAGCGCTGAGCATGTAATAGAAATTTGTCACCCTAATCTTCAAGTAATCTTCAAGATGATGGAGTTTACAAAGCCAGAGATTACTTCTCCCAACAGAACTTCCAATGATACTTTAGTCGATGAATGTACTGATGGCAGCTCTGTTAATGTGCTTTGGCCCAAGCCATCATACAGATATGGTATAGCACATTGCTTTAGTGATAAAAATCCAGAATCCTTAGCATGGTCCATGAGACACTGTGATCTAGATCTGCCTCCATATTGAGCCTCATCTCATAAGACTCTTTTCTTTTCTAGAGTGCTCCTACTATACTGGCCTTCTTCCAGATCCTCGGATGTCTGTCTGGCTTCTCCCTCTAGTTCTAGTGGATGAGCTCAGCAACCCGTTCTTTCAGAATGAATTGTTATTCTGGGGGGGAGGGCTGTCAATCATATGGCCTCACCTCTGCTGCAGAGGTGAGGGTATGACTTAGGATGGGCCAGCGACATTCCTCTGTGGAAAGATGCTGGGAGAGAAGCCTTCCTTCTAGAGTTGCCAGGCGCCAAAGCTGTCTGTGGCTCACATGTCCCAGGCTTTGCATCCAGGAAACTATGTGCAATAGGGGAGAATCAGCATCCAGGAAACTGTGTGCAATAGGGAGATCAGAGCATCCCTCAGAGAAGCAAAGCTGAGGGGCGAAAGAGGTGAGTGGGAACTGTGTGTGAGTGGGAACTGTGTGCAATAGGGAGATCAGAGCATCCCTCAGAGAAGCAAAGCTGAGGGGCGAAAGAGGTGAGTGGGAACAGAAAGAGGTGAGTGGGAACAGAAGCTTAAACAGAACCTTAAGCCAAGCACAGAAAAATATTAGCAGTAAAAAGAAGTGGATACATTTGACTACATTAAACTTAAGATAAATCAAAAGATACCATGAAGTAAAGAAACAGAGTGGGAGAAGGCTTTTGCAGCTAAAACAAAAGCACATATAATACAATGATATATAGTATATTTACTCCAGGTCAATATGAATCAATCAGTAAGACAGGAAACCCGATAGAAACGTGGGGCAAAGATTTGAACACGCTCTTCTCAACAGCCGAACTCTCAACGGCTGATAAACACATGACAAAGCACTCTGCATCATTCATAGGGAAATACAAAATAAAACGACAATAAGATACCATTATGCACTATTGGGTTGGTAAGAATTTTAAAAGTCTGGTACTAATACCAAGAATTGGCAAGGGTATGTTGAAACTAGAATTTGAAGACCGTGCTGGTAAGAATGTAAATTAGGTCCACTACTTTGGAAAACACTTGGACGTTATCTACACACTTGGAATCAGTGATTCTGATTCCAGGATCAGATCCAGGATCTGATTCCAGCTTAAGGAGTATATGCCCCAGAGAGGTTTATATGCCCTTAGAGAAGCTTGTGAACCTGTGCAGAAAGGAACACAGATAAGAATGTTAGCAGCAGCCCCAAACTGTCCATTTGTCAGGGAAGCCCTAGGAAACGAATAATCTTTCTAGAACCACCCTTGGAAATAACTATCTCAAATTGGGTTCCCCAGAAGGCAGACTTTGAGATGGAGTTTAGAACACAGAATATTTATTAAAGACTGTCCATGTGGGTAGCCGAATTTTATTTCATCACAGTTCTGGAGCCTGGAAGTCTGAAATCACGGTGTTGGCAGGCTTCTTTCTTTGAGGCCTTTCTCCTTGGTTTATAAATGCCTGTCTTCTCCCTCGGTCTTCATAACGTCATCTGTGTGTGTGTCTGTGTCCTAATCTCCTCTTCCTGACTGGATTAGGACCCACCTTAATGATCTCATTTTAAGGTAATTCCGTCTTTAAAGGCCTTATCTCCAAATACGGTCACCTTCTGAGGTACTGGAGGTCTGGAGGACACATTTGGATTTGGGTTTGGGTGGGGAGGGAGTGGGGGGGAGGGGGAGACCCACAATTCATCTCATAACCAAAACCAAACGTCAGTTAACAGGAGACGTGTGGCATATTCATACCATGGAAACCTATTGCAGTACAAATAGCTGAACTGAATGAAAAACAGATGAATTTTTTTTTGAGGGACCACTGCTCAACCCACTACACAGGTGATACAGTGGGGTTTTGGACCCTATGCTGATTCGAGCCAGCTACCTAGTGGAGGTTTAATGGTTGCCTCTTTCTCTGGTGGTGGATGGGGATGGTGCGATGTTGGAAGAAAATGTGCTGGCTGGAGCACTGTTTTGGGCAGTTGGGACATATGGGGGAAGTAGAGCAATAGAACAGGATGGCTATGATAACTGGACTCATGTTCTGGGCATAGATAATAAGCTGAGAGCAGAGGTCCCCTTGGTAGCATAGAAAAGAGGCTCATCTCCTGCAGGAGGGAGGCAGAGAGAGCTGAGCTTCTGGCCCAGGACTGAATGCTCATTGTGGCTGAGCTCTGGAAAAGGTGAAATCCCCAGACAGAGCAGGCGTACTGTGCCCAGGTCAGGGTTCAGGTTGGGAAAGAATGGGAAGTTTAGGCTGAGGTCTTCAGCAACCTGGCATTCCCAGAGCCTGGGAAAGAGCTCACTGGTCCTTATGTGTGAGCACCTCCTCCCTTTTTACTTGGAGACGGTGAAGAGGCCTTACCCTCTCCAGACAGCGCATGCCTCCCCTGTCAGCCCCTGGGCTCTAACTCGGGCTAAGTCAAAACAAAACCTAACAGGTGCTGAGCTGACTATGCTGCAGGCTGCAACACGAAGGCAGCATGTTCCAAAAGGAGTCAGGAGCCCACAGCTGTACCTGTGACAAAATTACAGGGGTATTATTGTTTAGATGGAGAAGAGGACGAGGATGTGTGTTAGTAACATTGTAATTATATCTATGCAGTATATAATTATATCAATATTAATATAATGAACTACGTGCTGCATTAATTGTAAAAAAGGAAAGAGTTTAAACATCAGGAAAGAATAAACTGATGATTCGCAGATGATCTAATTGTCTACTGAGAAAATTCAAGAGAATAAATCAAATGAGAAACATGTAGAATTAATTAAGGATTTTATCAAGTGACTGAATTTTTTCCCCCTATCCTCCCTCCCTTTCTAGGTAACTGAAATTAAAAAAAATTAAACACATGAATAAAATTCTCTAGTTTTCTCACATAGCAACTACTAACTATAATATGTAGTAGAAAAATAGAAAAATTGGAATATAAATAATAAGAAATATATAGAGTCTGTATGATTGTAACTGTAAAAATTTTTTGAAGGAGGCAAAAAATTTCAAAAAATTAGCTGATATACTATGAATGGCTTGACAAAATATGGTATAATACAAATGTCAATTCAAGATTAATGAGTTAATTGGTCAATTGGATATTTAACTATATAACTTTTTGTTTTTTAAAAAATAGCTATACAAAATAAGTCAAGTAACGTAGATAGTGCAAAAAAAGAAAGAAGCTGAAGAGAAGTCTGTAGAAGTAATTATAATAGATTTAATACTCTTTCAGACAGGTGTCTCTGAATATGACATATATAGATCCATGGATACTCAGAGAATATTACTAAACTTCATATTTCAGAACTCAGTAATACGTCACGGGCATCTTTCCAGGGTAAATAAGTATACAACCACAGCGTCACAGCATTCCCTTAGGGTGCACCAAGATTTACACGAGTGGTTCTCTAACTTGGGCATTGTGGTTATTCTTTTCTCTTATTAAAAATACTACATACTAAATAGTTTATATATTTATCATAATCCCAATAAATATCTGCATAGATTTTTTTATTTTTAAGGGGATAGAAAGTGCATCTGGAATTACAAATGTACAAGCGGAGGGAGAAAATATTTGAAAGAGAAAGCCAGTGTGAGAAATTCGTCCTACGAGATGTTAAAATATCTTTTGAAGCTATAATGATTAGAAAAGGAGTAGAGCAGTCAAGTTTTAGAAACAAAGCAAAATAACTATTTGGAAAAAAATTGAAGTTAGACTCTAATCTCTCCCCCTAAGCAAAAGATACATTTCAAATTAAGTAAATATTTCAATGTAAAATGTGCTAGAACAAATTATAGGCCATCATTGTTATAATTGTGGGATATGGAATACATAAGACTGATACTGAAAGCCAAAACCACAAAGGAAACGCCAGATAGACTTTACTTTAGTAAAGAAAATTAAGAACTTACATATCAAAACATTACATCTTTATGACATAGAATGTTTTTATTTAACAGAAGTACAATGGGAGCCACGTATGTAATTGTGAGCTTACTAATAGATATATTAAGAAAGTGAAAAAGTATGTCAATGACATATTTCATTTAATTCAGTGTACCTAAAATATTACTATTTTGACATGTAACCAATATGATTTCATTCATGTGTGGAATTTAAGAAACAAAACAAATGAAATAGGGGAAGGAGAGGAAAAATCAAACAAGACAAAACCAGAGAGGCAAGCAAAACATAAGAGACTCTCGATCTCTCTCTCTTTTTTTTAATTTTATTTATTTATTTGACAGAGAGAGAGGGAACACAAGCAGGGGAAGCAGGAAAGGGAGAAGCAGGCTTCCTGCTGAGCAGGGAGCCTGACGTGGGGCTCGATCCCAGGACCCTGGGATCATGACCTGAGACACTTAACCGACTAAGCCACCCAGGCGCCCCAAGAGACTCTTAATCATAGGAAATAAACAGGGTTGCTGGAGGGGAGGTGGGTGGGGGATGGGGTAATTGGGTGATGGGCATTAAGGAGGGCCCATGATGTAGTGAGCACTGGGTGTTAGAGGCAACTGATAAATCACTAAATTCTACACCTGAAACTAATAATACACCATATGTTAACAAAACAATTTAAATAAAAAATTAAAGAAAACATTATTAATGGAATATTTTATGTTCTTTGTTTTCATAAGTCTTCAAAATCTGGTATGTATTTTATACTAACAGCACATCTGACATGGGAACAGCCATATGTGAAGTCCCAATAGCCACATGCAGCTAGAGGTTACTGTAATAGGTAGCATAAATCCAGGGGCGCCTGGCTGGCTCAGTCAGTAGATTGTACTATCTTGGGGTTGTGAGTTTGTGCCCTATGTTGGGTGTAGAGATTACTTAAAAATAAAATGTACAAGTATAAACTATTAAAAATTAAAAGCCAAATGAAAACTCGAAAAAATATGGTGTTTTCTTTGTGTGTGTATGAGTCAGTAAGGATGGGCATGTAGATTCAGGATGGACACGTAGATCCACAGAAAAATGGGGAAAGGGTGAGAACAAGTAATTGACAAAGAAACAGTGAACATATGAGAATGTCCAAGTACTAGTGATCAACTACGCAGATTGAAATACAAAAAGATAGTTTTACCTACGATACTGTGAAATGTTATAAAACAAATTATGATAAAATGGACTCTTGTAAATGCTGCAGTTGGAAATGTAAATAGATACAACCCTTTGCCATAGCAAAATGTATCGAAAACCTTAATACATGTTTCCATGAAGTAGCAATTCTATTGTAGGGATTTATCCTAGGGAGGTGTTATTAGTTGGCTAGGGATTTTGTAACAAAATACCACAGACTAGATGGATTAAACAACAGAAATGTCTCGTTTCACAGTTCTAGAGGTTAGAAAGTTCAAGGTCAAGGTGTCAGCAGGGTTGGTTCTTTCCGGAGGTTCTGAAGGAAAAACCTGTTTCACACCTCTCTCCTAGCATCCGATGATTGGCTAGCAGTCTTTTCCTTGGCTTATGGAAGCATCACCTGCTCTGTGTCTTCATCCTTGCATGGTGTCTTTCCTTGTGTACCTCCGCCCCCCGAGTTTTTCCTTTCATGGGACATCAGTCATATTGAATGAGGGACCCACCTTACTCCAGTATGACCTCATCTTAACTAATTATATCAGCACTGACCCTCTTTCCAAAGAAGGTCACGTTTTAAGGTACTGGAAATCAGGACTTGAAAGAAGGAATTTGTGGGGGCAGGGCACAATTCAATCCATAACAGAAGGTAAAGGTGTGAACAAAGATTTGGTTGCAGGAACTTCTCTCCATGCCTGCTTTCCTGACCATGGCTAAGCCACCACCATTCTCATTTGGATTTTGTAATTACCTTCCCACTGGTGATGATGCTTTTATCCTTGCCTTCCTAGAGCCCATTCTCCATAAGGAGCAGTTGTGAAAAACACAACTCAGTCCTATCCTTCCTCTGTTAGGAGCCCTCCGTGGCTCCTGTCTTCCTTGGGGTAAAATCCCAAGTACTGACCTGTGTTCTCCGATGTCCTGTGTCTTCTACTTCTCCGCCCCTCGGCCCCTTGGCTGCACTACTCCAGGCCCAGAGTCATCTTGGTGTAACTTCAGTGCCTCTTTCTGTCTGGGTGAGCTTTCCCTGGGCATCTGCTTAGGCTCCCTCCTTCACCACATGTATTTCTCTATTCAGGTTTAAGTTCTTTACCAGGTCACCCAGTTAACATGCCAACCGCCCCGCTGCTCTCATTCGATTTCCCTTATAGCCCTCGCTGCTGTCCCACAGATTATATGTTTATTTGTTTGTTTACTGTCATTCCTCTCCCTTTGGAAGGGATGGAAAGGATTTTTCTTGCCCCTTGCTGTCTCCTTATTGCTTTGAACAATGCTTGGCATGAGGCAGTCACTTAGTAATATTTCTTAAATCAAAGAATGAATAAACACATGAATGAATGTTTGCTGCAATGCTATTTATAACACACAGAAGCTGGAAACAGATTATTTGTTCAAAAAAAGAGAGGGATGGGGCGCCTGGGTGGCTCAGGGGGTTAAAGCCTCTGCCTTCAGCTCAGGTCATGATCTCATGGTCCTGGGATCGAGCCCCGCATCGGGATCTCTGTTCAGCAGGGAGCCTGCTTCCCCCTTTCTCTCTGCTTGCCTCTCTGCCTACTTGTGATCTCTCTCTCTCTCTCTCTGTCAAATAAATAAATAAAATCTTTAAAAAAAAAAAAAGAGAGAGGGCATGGCTGAATATATTATGGTAGCTTCTAGAGAAGAATAATAAGTCTTAGAAATATATTTATCAACATGAAAATATTCCTGAAATATTGAAGTAGAAAATTCAGATTTTAAAGTGGTATACCTCAAATGAACTACTTTTTTTTTTTTTTTAATGAGGGGGGAGAGAGAGAGGGGCAGAGGGAGAGAATCCTGAAGCAGACTCCCCACTGAGCAGAAAGCCCGATGAGGGGCCCGAGAGGATGACCTGACCGGAGCTGAAGGCAAGAGCTAGCTGCTTAAGCAAGTGGGCCACCCAGGCACCCCTCAGATGTTCTACTTTTGGAACATATACCTGGTTACTAAAATCTGGACATGTATCCAATGACATGTGAATAGTAGTTTTCTCTAGTGTGGGATTATAGGAAATTTAAATGCATTTTTTTTTTATTAACACATAATGTATTATTTGCCCCAGGGTACATGTCTGTGAATCATCAGGCTTACACATTTCACAGCACTTAGCATAGCACATACCCTCCCCAATGTCCACAACCCAGCCACCCTATCCCTACTCCCCCACCTTTAAATGCACTTTTTTTTTTTTAAAGATTTTATTTATTTGACAGAGAGAAACACAGTGAGAGAGGGAACAAAAGCAGAGGGAACTGTAGCGGGAGAAGCAGGCTTCCTGCCCAGCAAGGAGTCCCATGCGGGGCTCGATCCCAGGACTCTGGGATCATGACCTGAGCCGAAGGCAGACGCTTAACGACTGAGCCACCCAGGCGCCCCAAATGCATTTTTATGGACTGCTTTTTTCTAATTCTAATTATCTACGTGAATTTAAAAAAGTTATTCATAGAAAAAAGAATAAGGGAAAGTATGCAACGTATTTTAAAGAGCTCTTAAAGGCAAGGAAAATCAGTAATTAAAGTGGAAGTCAAAGGTCACTGGCAGCCCCGTGCCATGATGATGCGGGTAAATCCACCGGTGACTGCACACATCAAGCATGGCCACACATACTAAACACTATGTAATGTGTGCCAGGTACTGTGCTAGGTGATTTCCATCATTCAGCGTGGGGGGAGGGGAGTCTCAAGGCTGCCTGTGTATTAGTATCACCTGGGGAACTTTTAAAATACTGGTGTCTGGATGGCCAGGCTCCACCCCAGATACTCTGCTATCATTGGTCCAGGGTGGCCTGGGCATCGGTATTTTTAAAAACCCTCCAGATGGGGGCACCTGGGTGGCTCAGTCGGTTAAGCAGCTGACTCTTGATTTCGGCTCAGGTCATGATCTCAGGGTCGTGGGATCGGGTCCTGTGTCCAGCTCCACACCCAGTGGGAAGTCCGCTTGAGGATTGATTCTCTTTCTCTCTCCCTCTGCCCTTCTGCCTACTTGCTGTCTCTCCCTGCTCTTTCTCAAATGAATGAATGAATGAACGAATGAATGAATGAATGAATGAATGAATACATAACCTTCCTAATGGCTCTAGTAGGCAGCCCAGATTGAGAGCCACAGCATTAACTCATTTTTCTATCTCACACCAACCATCAAAGGAAGACTCAACTATTATCTTCATTAACAGGTGAAGGAACTAAGGCTCAGAGAAATTATGCAACTTGCCTAAAGTCACACAGCTTGTCTGTGATGAATGGGATTGGAACACAGGCAGCCTGGCTTTAAAGTGACCCTCTTAAACAGGATCTATTTGGCCTATGTGCTTTGCTGAAAGGCCAGATACTCGCCAGATCCCTGGGTTTCATCTCATCCAGGCTAGAGTTTAGCTGAAATATGAGTAAATAAAGAGGTACAGTATATTCAGAAGTTCTTTATAACTGATAAGGGATTATTTAAACATGAGAAATTATTATTTAGGGCATACAATTTCCCATTTGAAATCTCATTCTTTTACTGAATGGTAACTATGATTTGATCAATATGAGGTTCTTCGTCTTTCTTTTAGAAATAAGGCCTTTCAGTCTACTCTTCTTTTAGTAGATTATTTTTACTAACTCTCTAAATTTGAGATGAAACCACAATGGTGAGAATGTTTGGGGAAGGAATCTAGTGTGTGAATTATATAGAAGAAAATGATTCAGATCTTGAGATTTGAAACTGATGAAGCACTTCTAAGTTTGTCAACAGGAACAGTATCCCCCTAGGTGCATCCGGAATTGTTCGCTAGTTTTTGGCGTGGTTCCTTAATTACACAACATATACCAAGCACTCTCTATCTCACTGACCTTGGTGTCCCAGAATGCCTTAAGAATGCCAGAAGGCATCAGCCCTGTCTTCACAGAAGTCACAACACAATGGGAGAAAGATGCAGGGACAGTGATGGTCACATGACATGTGACTCAGGGAAGCAAAGGGCGGAAACTGAGAACAAGGTTCTTGAAATAGGAAACGCAGGAGTTGGGCCCTTCAGGGCTTCATAGGCATTAGCCGGGCAGAGAAGATGGGAGAGAAAATGCTCTGTCAAGAGAGCAAGCCAACGTACAAAGCATGGAGGAGAGGAGGCATCAGGCCATGGTTGTTCAGCCCAAAGGGGGCATGAGATCAAAGGCGGTCATGAAAGAGAGGGGAAGGGATGCACTGGCCAGCCAGCTTGCTGGTATTTAAATACCGTCAGGAGGTGGGTTGGACTTCAGTACGTTTAATCAGGCTGGCAAATGGTTTCCCCAATGCACCTGCATTGGGCACCTGCAGCTGAGTTCGTCTTGGAGCGAAAGCATCTTCCCCATCATCGCCACTACTTCTATCCTGAGCCATCTTCACCACTTTTTCTGCTTCTTTGGCACTGGGGAAGTTTCCGTTCTGTATACAGCAGGCACTGTTGTTACCGCTAGAGATCCTTGAACAAGAAACGGCACAAAGGTAAAAAGAGACTAGAACAGCCATATGTTAAGTACCAGTACCTGGGCTTGAGTTCTAAGTTCATGTTCCCTGGGTGGGGTGGGGGGTTGACCAGATGTCATAAAGAAACCAGGGACAAGTCTGATCTCATGTTCATGGGTGTGGCCAGGACATCCAATGGGGCATCTAATCAGTACACTATCTGAGCCAGGACACTGCCTAAGATGCCCATTGCGTTGGACCACCAATTCTTTTTTTTTTTTTTTTAAGATTTTATTTATTTATTTGACAGAGAGAGATCATAGGTAAGCAGAGAAGGAGGCAGAGAGAGAGAGGGGGAAGCAGGCTCCCTGCTGAGCAGAGAGCCCGATGTGGGGCTCAATCCCAGGACCCTGAGATCATGACCTGGGCTGAAGGCAGAGGTTTTAACCCACTGAGCCACCCAGGTGCCCCTGGACCACCAATTCTTAAGAATAGCATCATCTCTGTAATCAGGGAACCTAATGGCTCCCCCACCCCAAAATGTTGTAAAAATACTCACCATAACTTTAGGGGGTGGAGGGCAGGAGAAATAAGTTCCATGTAAGGATGGGTTTGATTTTGATCCCAACAGCTTATTCTTTCTTTCCATGCCAGTCACAGGAGAGAAAGCACATCTTGAAGAGGAATCTATAGTCTGTCCCTTTAAAGAACACATTAAAGCAGCCAGTCCTAAGTGGTTTTAAGCACACAGCATCACAGGACTTGATAAATAATTGATATAAATTAATGGCCAATGAAAGAAACATATCCGCACTGATCTATAATTACTGGAAGCAACCTCATCTATTTTTCATAAAAGTGTCGTTTCATTGCCTTTTTTTCTAAAATTCAGTGTATTTAGAATTTAATTGTTTTCAATAATTGCTCTCAACTGCTTTCAAATGGCTGAGCCTCTCTGTCAAATGGGCATCAGAGAAGCCTGTGATTTGGGTGTTCCTTTCTTATCTTCTGATCCCACCTGACTCTCACCTGGAACAGTGGTGCAAAAGAAAGAACTTGGGATGCCCAGGAACACCTGTGGCACGTGTCAGCTGCCTGGACCTCGGAACACAGCCCCCACGGAGCCTCGGAGGGGAGCGTTGTTGCTTCAGAAGTTTATGGGAGCAGGAGCCGAATCCAGGGTTGGCAAGAGAGCAAGTGTAAAGCCCAACCAACTGACAGTTCCATTGGTCCAGCATAGACATATGATTTCACAATGAAATGAACCTTTTAAGTAGTGATTGCGACTTCAGCTAGTGTTCTAAATTAACTGTGCCAAAACAATCATTCAGACAAAACAATAACAACTGACACCCAGACCTGATCTGGAAATTGACTTTTGTTATTAAGAGCACAGTCTCTGAAGCTAGATAGACTGCAGTTTGATTTCTGGCTCTGACAACTGTAGCCAAATGTGGGCAAATTACTTCGTATTTTTGAGCCTCAATTTCCTCATCTGTGAAATGGAATAATGACACCCACTGCATGGGGCGGTGATTCAGAGACCAAACGAACTGAAACAGTCAAAGCTTCTGGTACAGTGATTAAAAACTGATATTTGATAATTAATCGGGACAATTGAAATCATTCATTTTGAGAAGACCTATCTCCAAAGTGTGCAAGTAAGGCATTAAGTGTCATCTCAAGGGGCGCCTGTGTGGCTCACTCAGTTGAGCCTCTGACTCTTGGCTCAGGTCATGATCTCAGGGTCATGGAATTGAGCCCCATGTCAGGCTCAATGTCGTGCTCAGCAGGGAGTCTGTTTGAGATTCTTTCCCTCTCCTTCCCACTCACTCTCTCTCAAATAAATAAATAAAATCTTTTTTTTAAGTGTCATCTTAAGGGATAAGGGATGTGGAGACTATGATCCAAGTGAATGAGACCCTTCATTTGATTATAGCTTCTTGAAGATTCTGGCTAGCTATCCACAGACTCTATTTTCTTTTCTTCCTGGTCACACAGCTAGACTACATTCCCAGCCTCTCTTCAAGGTAGGTGTGCTCACAGACTAGGTTCTGGCTGGTGCAATGTAGTTGGACGCCATATTTGTCATGCCTGGGCTCAGCCTCATGATCTCCCACTTCCTTTTTATCTGCTGAATTTCACAGGTGATCTTATAGAGGACTCCAGGGCCAGGTGGATTCCAAAGCCACCGAATGGTGGAGACTAGTCCTTGAACACAGTGTGGGTAGCTGCCTGCTGAACACCCACATGTAACTTAGGCATGAGAAAGAAATACATTTTTTAAAAACCCGTTTTTTATTTTTTATTTTTTTCACTAATCCTCAGAACCCGTTGACAAGGGGTTGCTATTACAGAAGGACTTTTCAGGAATTTTTGCATACACATACCATTTTACCCTCATGGAAGTCTGCTAGGGCACAGAGATATGCCCAAGGCCCATGGTTACATCTGATTAAGTGGACCCAATCCCCAAGCCCTGTAGACTCTTGATTAAGAAGATAACTTTCATTTGTTGATTGATAGGCAGATGAGTCTAACTCAATACTTTTACATGCTCTAAAGACATAAGATGAATCGGTGCTCAAGGATCATCAGTTCAGCTACACTGACTTCCTGAGTTCCATCTATGATAGTGCCCCAAATCAAATGTTGCCAGGACTAGGCAATGAGGTCAGTGTGTAAGTCAGGCTGAGCAGATGTAGGAAACCAGAGACTGAAGGAATCAGCTAAAGGTGCCCAAATGGAAGATCTTAAAACACTCTACTGGCCTAATGAGAAATATATTTGGGCTGGGTTCAGCCCATCAGCTCCCAGCTGGTGACCACTGCTTTACAACTTGCCCCCAAGTGGTCTTGTGATCTGTGCACAAGCCAACCATCGAATTGTATTTGCTGATAAGAGTAATTGGCTAGGGTAGACACATGACCTCAGTCAGAAAAATCAGAAATCTAAAGATTCAATTTTGAGACTTCTATTTATGTGGTCTGGGATGTGGACACTCTTTCCCTCATGTTATTTGCACAAGAGATGATTTAGATCTAGCTGTGCTGGCATCCTAGAATCATGAGTAGAAAAATATGTCTGGGAACAAAGCCCAGATAGAGAAATATATAGACAGAACCCGGATCTTGGTGATGTTATCTGAGCCCCTGACCAAGCTGATCCTGAAGATGGTAGGACCCTGTCACTTTCAGTTTCCTGGGCCAATAAATCCCATACTTACTTATGCCAACTTGAGTTTGGGCTGGGTTTTCATTTACTTGTAGCAGAGAGTCAAACTTATGGGCTGATCTCTTTAGATAATCTGGTGAATAACATTTCTCCAAGTCTCTAATATAATAGATATGCCACAGAGGGTAGAGAAAGATCTAGCAACTTTTAAGTCTGAGTATCAGTGGCTGCGCTCAGAGGTGATACTGGAATGGCCAAGAGGCCCAACACACTGGTGAAGGAGAAGGTATAAAATGAGGAGTGAAGATGGCAGAGAGAGACAGAGAGACAGAGACAGAAAGAAGGGAATGTCCTTCACAGAAAAAGGATCGCAGCCGGAAGAAAAATCCTCACATGCATTTCTGTTCCATTTTGCAGCCTGAATAGCATGGGCTTGTTCTTAGTCCACAACTGATGACTTTTCATGACTTGAGCCCAGGTATAGAGTTGTTTGCAAACAAGAGTCTCTCGATGAAGGAGACTTTTTTTTCTTTAAAGATTTATTTATTTATATTAGAGAGAGAGAGAGAGTGTGTGTGCATCTGGATGGTGGTGGGGAGGGGCAGAGGGAGAGAGAGTCTTAAGCAGAGAATGCAGGCTGAGTGGAGAGTCTGGTGCTGGGCTTGATCTCAAGACCCTGAGATCACAGCCTGAGCCGAAAACCAGTCAACTAACTGTTTAACCGAGTGAGCCACCAAGGTGCCTCAAGACTTGCTATCTTCAAATGAAGTAGGAAAGGAGCCCATGTTCTAGGGAGGTGGGAGCACAGGAAGGGAGCCAGCTAATTTTCCATTTGTTTGTAGTTTATGAGAAAGGAAACAAGAAAGCATTGAATGTATTCGAGTCTTAAATATTTCATCTTGTTCTAGGATCAGGAAAAAGTTAGTCAGGGGCCAAAAAAAAAGCAAAAGCACCCACCAACGCATCTGTAGTTAGTTCCCAGGACTCCATGTCAATGTGTGGCCAGTCTTGGTTGTCATCAGAATTGGGACCTTCTTTGTGTGAAGACTAAAGATGTATACGTTGGTGTTGATCCTCGGTCTGCAGCCCGCAATTGATCAAAGATGGTGTGTTTAAAAGGAAGTTCAAGGCTTTCATCTACTGGGTCTCACGAAAGAAGCTGATGTAAGTAGTGATCAACACAATGATGAAAAGAAGACGGGGGATGTGGCAGAGTGATGGGGGTAGGAAATCACGGTGGGCTTCTCAAAAGAGGGGATGGTTTCTGAATGTTTACTGTGTGCCAAGTACTACTTTGAATGCCTCACATGTGTTAACTAATGAAATCCTCACAAAATATCTATGAGGATGGTGTAATTATTACCTCCCTTTTACAAATGGGAAAAGTGGGCACAGAGAGGTCAAGTAACTTGCCCAAGTTCACACAGGTGGAATGGGGAGCTGGGGTTTTCACCTGGGCAGTCCCCACCTGAGGCCTGAGCTCTCAACCTCTGCTCTAGGCATCCTTAAAGCTGCCATGGCTAGGAGACCTGGGGGGGAAGAGAGTTCTAGACGTGGCAAATGGAACATGTCAAGAACCTCAGGAGGGGCCAAGGGGAGAATGTTGGGAGAGGAGGTTGGCAGGTTGCTGTGGGCCACTGTATGGACATGATTTTATCCTGGCTACAATGGGAAGCCACTGGAAGTTTCTACAACAGGGACTGATGCAATCTGATAGGGGCTTTGGGGAGATGGCTTGGGAAAAGGGTGGAGCAGAAGTAGAAGGGGGCAGACCAGCTAGATGCTCTGTCGGCTTCTGGGAAAGAGACAGTGTGCCTGGGGTGGAGGACATACCAGCAGTGACCATAGGAACAGCTGGATTCGGGGTACACCGAATCGGTACTGGGGGCAGAGCCCACAGGAGCTACTGTCGGATGGGGTCAAGTGGGAAGAGAGAGCCAAGAACAACTCCGGGGTGGTGGGTGACAGTCACCAGCCACCCTGGGGGAGGCGCAGGTTAGGGATGGGGCCCTGTGGACTCAAGCGCTCTGATTGGGTTAGTCTGAGGTGCTTACTAGACATGGAGGTGACATCAAGCAGACTCCTTGGAAATTCCTAAAAACCTAGCGTGTTCCATAAGTGTGGCTGAAGAGGGCAGCTGGACAGTCTTGCCTTTCTTTGAGTTTTATTAGGGCCAACCTGCCTCCCTGTGCCTTTTATCTGAGAAACTCTGAGTGTGTGTGTTTGTATGTGTATGTAGGTATGTGTGTATCAGTGTGGGTGTCTATGTGTACGTATGTGTCAGTGTGTGTGTGTGATGTGCCTATAGCACAGAAGTTATGCAAGAGGACCCTGGAAACAGACAGGCTGGATTTCAGACCTCCCTCTACCACTTGTTAGTTATGTGACTTTTAGCAAGTCACTTACCCTGTCTGTGCCTCAGTTATACTATCTGTAAAATGGGGCTGATGATGGTAGTGGAACCTACCTTGGATTTCTTGGGCGGTTCCACGAGTCAGCCCATAGGGAGCACTTAGGACCATTGCTCAATAACGGCAGCCTATGTCCCAGGTGCGTGTGGACACACGCGCATGACAGGAGGGAGTTTATGACTGCACACTTCCTAAAAATAGGACTATTTTATTGGGTGAGTGGTCCAATGCTTTCCATGTTGAGCTGTCATCATTATAGGGTAGATCTAAGGGAAGAAGCTTAAGGGAAAGCCTATCCTTGATCTCTGGATGAAATGCCTCTCTGAAATAGACCAGAATCCCACCAGGACTCCTATTTCTTCATCACGTACCACTATTTTTATTGGATTGCATTCCTCGTGTGCTGGGCTTTGCTTTCAGCGTGTTTGAGTCCGCAGCCCCTAGCCCAGAGCCAGGCAGCCAGCTACTCTGGCCTGATGAGTGGGGATGGGGCTTCCAGGGGCCAGCATGCTGTGGTGCCCACTCTCCCCTCGGTAAACATCTTTCCCATCAATTGACTTTTGGGGTCAATGTTCAGTTATCATCTGGGGTCTCTTGGCTATTTTTGTTTCTGACATTTGAACCACCTTCACTCAGGGTCCACTCTGGGGGACGGCAATACTTCTAATAATCCTAATTGTCTACCGCTTTTCACGCTGTCTTTCCATTATCCTCCATCGCCCATAGCCGCCACCTGCTTCTAAGTAGTACTCAAGCGTCCTTCCTGTCTTGGGGGTGGGTTTCTCAGGCCCCTGGAGCAGAAGGAAGGTGAAACGGTCCTTCTAACCCAAGTGGGTTTGCTGCTCTTCCCAGGCTGCTTGTGACCACATAAAAGTGGTCAGAAATCACTCAGAACTTATTTTGTCTCGTTCAATCAAACGTTCGGTAATTTGGATAAAAGGGAAGAAATGGGTTCTTATTGCCTTGAGCTCTAAAATGGGCTAGAGCAAGGTCATATAGGCCACATTGACCACGATGTGAATTTGCAATAGGCAAAGTAGTCGAATTTTCTCTGACACTCGGGAGCTGAAGCACACTGGGGCTGGAGTCAAGGGGAAGTCAAGTAGTTCCTCAAAAGACTCATCCTCCCACCTCCCCACCTCATCCCCCTATTGGCTTTGTCTGTTTGAACTGCAGCTTGTTCAATGCAGCTTCTGCTGAGGCTCTTTGAAATGATCTACTTTAAGTCTCAAATCCTCTTGCTAATTCCTTGTTCCTCAGTGTCAGGGGCAAGCTTGTCTGACAGTCAGGGAATGTCCTGCCTGTGGCCGGAGGGTACCCAGCCCTGTGCACACCCCTGATAATTTAGTCCCCTCATGCTGCGTGAGCTGAGAGCTTTACACGTGGTGGTGTTAGAGGTGAGGGCACGAGGCTCAGAGAGGTCAGGGACCTTGCCCAAGGTTGCCCTGGAGCCTGGACTGTAGTCCAGATCTGTCTTCCAGAGACGGAGTGCTCAGTGCCTATGGTATTCCGCCTTATTCTGAGCCATTGCTTGAAGAGTGTTAAGGTGGGTGCCTGGGTGGCTCAGTTGGTTAAGCGATGACTTTTAGTTCAGGTCATGATCTTGGAGCTGCTGGATCACGTCCCGCATTGGACTCCCTGCTCATCAGGGAGTCTGCTTCTCCCTCTGACCCACCCCACCTCCTGTGCTCTCTCTCTCATATAAATAAATAAAATCTTTAAAAAAATAAAGAAAAGCATAAGGCAAGTTGTCACCGTTGACAACACATGGCAGAAGGAACCCAAGCTTTGGGGAAAGGTGCTCATGTTCACCTTTTCCTTCCCCTGTGCACAGTGAGCCTGGAGGGGGGTGCGGGTCATGGAGTGTGGCCACCTGTGCCCGTGCCTTTCCCCCAGGGCGCCACCTGCCTCACCCCACCCTGCAGGCTGAGTTTCTGCCTAGTTCCTGCTGAGCAACAGCATAGCATTTCTTCTGATGGCCCCCATTTTTTCAGAGCCGAGCTTGTCCAACTGCTGATCTCGAGAATCAGCAGATTCCTCAGACCCACCCAGGGATCCCAGTTCAATTCAGCAGGTCTAGGGTGGGGCCTGGAGCATCATTTTCAACCCCTGCTCCTGAAATGTGGGTGCAGGTGGTCACGGGCCACCCACGGAGTGAGAGCCGTGGAAGCACGTGAGGCTCACTACCGATAGCGGGGTGGTGAGCCCCCACCACTCTCTCAGTGGGGGCTGGGCAACAGGAAGAGAGTCTCTTCTCTTTGCTCCAACATGTGGGCACTGAGTTGGAGGAACAGACAAAATCAAAGGGCAGAAGGACACTTAGAGGGCTGTTCCATCCACCTTGGATGGTTCTTCCAGGACTCCCCCCAACCCCAATCTGGCCACAACCTGAGATGCAGGCATTAGGATCTCATGTGACCGAGGCACTGGGGCTCGAGGCTTGAGTGGCGTGTCCCCCCACTGTTAGCAAAGGCCCAGAGCTGGTGCTCAAACCCACAGTGGTTTCTCTCAATCCTCTTGACAATTGTTTTTCATTGTGGTGAAGCACCCATAATGTAACAATTGCCATCTCACCTGTTTCTACATGTGCAGATAGGTGGCATTAGGTACGTTTGCCCTGTGATGGAGCCTGAGCCGTAGGCATTATTCAATTCTGACATGTTTGCTCACAGCACAGAAAATAGGAAAGCAAAGCTGCGAATCTGGGCCTATGGATTTGGCAGGAAGCATGCCGATGGGCTTTTCTTATCTGGTGGGGCAAAGAAAGGTCTGGAGGAACTCCTGTGGCCTGTATTGTTATTTACCTGTGAAACTGCTTTGAAGATAACAGGTGCATGAACACATCTTGGGGGCAGCCACTGATTTTGCTCAGCGAGGCCACCTTCTGGCACCGAACGATAATGCAACCACCTAGTGTTTAAAAATTCTTATTTTATTTTATTATTTTATTTTATTTTATTTTTTCAGTGTTCCAAGATTCATTGTTCATGTACCACACCCAGTGCTCCATGCAATATGTACCCTTCTCAGTGCCCACCACCAGGCTCGCCCAGCCCCCAACCCCTTCCCTTCAAAACCCTCAGTTTGTTGCTCAGAGTCCACAGACTCTCTATGGTTCATCTTCCCCTCCGATTTCCCCCAATTCACCCTTCCTTTCCTTCTCCCAATGTCCTCCATGTTTTTCCTTATGCTCCAAACGTAAGTGGGACCATAAGATAATTGGCTCTTTCTGCTTGACTTATTTCACTCCGCATAATCTCCTCCAGTCCCGTCCATGTTGATATAAAAATTGGATATTCATCCTTTCTGATGGAGGCATAATATTCCATTGTATATATGTACCATATCTTCTTTATCCATTCATCTGTTGAAGGGCATCTTGGCTCTTTCCACAGTTTGGCAATTGTGGCCATTGCTGCTATGAACATTGAGGTACATGTGGCCCTTCTTTGTACTGCATCTATATCTTTGGGGTAAATACCCAGGAGTGCAATTGCAGGGTCATAGGGTAGCTCTATTTTTAATTTCTTGAGGAATCTCCACACTGTTTTCCAAAGTGGCTGCACCAGCTTGCAATCCCACCAACAGTGTAAGAGGGTCCCCCTTTCTCCACATCCTCTCCAGCATTTGTTGTTTGCTGTCCTGTTGATTTTGGCCATTCTAACTGGTGTAAGGTGGGATCTCAGTGTGGTTTTGATTTGAATCTCCCTGATGGCTAAA
>CM053605.1:3562071-3572518 GCA_028646535.1 Procyon lotor | reverse complement strand
AGATGATGAACATTTTTTTCACGTATCTGTTAGTCATTTGTATGTCTTCTTTGGAGAAGTGTCTGTTCATGACTTCTGCCCATTTTTTGATGTGATTATCTGTTTTTTGAGTGTTGAGTTTGAGGAGTTCTTTATAGACCTTAGATATCAGACCTTTGTCTGCAGTGTCATTTGTGAATATCTTCTCCTACTCCGTGGGTTGCTTGTTTGTTTTGTTCACTGTTTCCTTAGCTGTGCAGAAGCTTTTTATCTTGATGAATTCCCAAAAGTTCATTTTTGCTTCTGTTTCCTTTGCCTTTGGAGACATGTCCTGAAAGAAGTTGCTGTGGCTGATGTCAAAGAGGTTACTGCCTATGTTCTCTTTTAGGATTTTGATAGATTCCTGCCTCATGCTGAGGTCTTTTATCCATTTAAAAATTCTTAAAAAAAAAAAATCTTTACAGCCTTGGCAGAGGAATTGGGGCATTTTGTTAAGTCTTGGATAAAATGGCAAATTTGCAGGTTTTATGTCTATCCCTCTCCCTATACCTGTCCTATGCCTATACCCATACACCTGTACCATACGTGCATATCCACACCTGTACATCTCTCTCCATCCCTCCCTGTGCACGATGGCATTGACTTACAGCAAGGATCCATTCACTTAAGACTTTAAAAATGTACCAAAGACATTTGACTAGAACTTGCTGAAGCCAGGTGATACTTTGTTATGGATACAAGTTCGGAATTAAGGTGAACATTGGGACAGAACGAAGAACCTGTTGGCTTAAGAATCAGGAAATGAATGAGAAAAGTCCACACTAGCTTAATTCATCTCATTCTGAGGGCAGGACAGGGTCACTTGGCTCCCAATGTTATAGGAGGGAACTTCAGAGGGATGTGCTGGGCTGGACAGTGCTGGAGGCAGAGGTCGGGTGGCAGTGGGAGAGCCACAGGCTCCCATGGGAATTGTCTGCTCTTCCCTGGTGTATCTCTGGTGGTCCAAGCTGTTCCCAGGGATGGATTGACAACCCCTTCCACGCCTGACCTTGGGCGCTCTATTAGTCTGCAAGGACTGTTATAACAAAATTCCACACACTGGGTGATTTCAATAATCAAAACTTTTTTCCAAAACAAACCATCTTGTAGTTTCCAGATCGAGTTGGCAGGTTTGGTTTCTTCTGAGGCCTCTCTCCGTGCCTTGCAGACGGCTATCTTCTCTGTCCTCATGTGGTCTTCCCTCTGTGTGTGTCCGAGTCCCAATTTCATCTCCTTAGAAGGACACCAGTCACAAGGGACCAGGGCCCACCCTGAAGTCCTCATTTTGACTTGATTACCTCTGTAAGAAAGACCCTGTCTCTAAATATAGTCACATTCTGAGGAATGGGGATGAGGGATGCAATTCAGCCCAGAACAGGGGTTGAATCCAGCCTTCTGGAACGAGCAGCGTACAGTAGGTGCAACTTAGAGTTTGGACCTACCCTCTTCATTCTCAGGAGGCTCCGGCTTTCCCTGGACCTCATACAGATGGTGTCCGCCCAGAGAGTCTCCTCCTTGCAATACCGACCCCTCAGTCATGCTGTGTGTGTGACCTTCAGCACGGATGTGACTCTTGCTGTCACTATTAAGGACCTACAGGGACTGCTCGTCGAATCAAATTGGGGCCCCCAGCCTTGTATTCAAAGCCCCACCTTTCTTTTATTCCTCCGAGCCATCCTCGCATGGACTCTCAAGGTATTTTTTAAACCCAAGATGAAATTGTACAACTGGTTTTGCAACCTACGCCCTTCACTTGATGGCATGTATTTTGAGTCTGTCCCCATGAGTATGCTCTAGGTTGAGAAGCTCCCTGACCCTATAAGGTGTGTCATCTGATGAAAGAGCCTGCTCCCCCCCCTTGTCTCTCATTCTCACATCAGGCTTTTCCCCCTCTGCCACCAGCTTTGTCTCTGCCAGCCTGGAAGGCTGTTTGCCCCTCCCACTGGTATTCATCTGCATGCACATCGTGGTGCATTTTGCACTTTCGTCGATGATTTTCTAGCTTTCCTGTCTTTTCCAGTTCATGTTCTGGTTTTCAAACTAGAGTAGGTTCTGCCTCCTGATTCCTGTATATCTAAAAATCTCTGGAAGGAGGCTGTGTAGGCTGCAGGCTAAGAGAGGACGGGATCCAGGTGCTCTGTGTGTGGATGTGTGTGGGGGTGGGGACAAGGAAAGAAATTGTAGGAATGTGGGAATTTTAGTCCTAGGATCCACATTAAGGGTGATTTTGAGATTTCTCAGATTCTGTCTCTGTTTCCTGCTAGATCTCTTCTCAGGTGGATCCTTATTCACACACAGCACCTTTCATTCCCAATTTTCCATAGCCCCCACTCTTCCCTATTGCCTTGCACTTGGTCACTCCATTCCTTTCCATGACCTGCCTGACCCTTGGAGTATTTGAGTTTGTGGTCCTATCTGAACTTTTTTGTTTCTCTTTGTCAAAGGGATTTTCTCCCTTTGAATTAAATATGCTCTCTGTAGAAGCCGCCCCTCTCAGTGAGTGCGTCTTAATCTCTCTTTCCAGGTCTTTCCCAAATCCCTCTGCCTTTACAAAATTGCCCCTTGACATTCCTTATGTTTAATCTCTAACCCTTTTGTTTGCATGGTATAATCAATTTTTTAAATTTATTTACATATTATTTTTTAATAAAGATTTTATTTATTTATTTGAGAGAGAGAGAGAGAGAGAGAGAGCAGGAGCAAGGGGATGGGAAGGCAAAGGGAGAGGGAGAAGCAGACTCCCCTCTGGGTACAGAGCCAGATCTGGGACTCTATCCCAGGAACCTGGGATCATGACCTGAGCTGAAGTCAGATGCTTAACCCACTGAGCCACCCAGGTGTCCCTGTATAATCAACTTTTAAATTATACTATCCTCTTTCTTCTTGCCTGTGGCATACACTTCGTATATAAATACATAATAGAAAAAGTAGACAGGATGCTGGCTGGCTCAGTCAGAAGAGTGTGCACTTGATATCACGGCTGTGAGTTTGAGCTCCACGTTGGGTGTGGAGATTACTTAAAAATCATATCTTAAAAAAAAAGAGAGAGAGAATAGCCAACACTCCAGGGGCATTGACTACAACCAACCTATTGCCATGATATCTGTGACATATCATTGAAAGAAAATGACCGAAAATGTCCTCCTGGTGATTATTACTTCTTCTCTGCTAACGGAGTGTTCATAAAGACAAAGTGAAGGAAGGCATGGAAATGTCTATAAATTAGGCTTCCTGCCTCCCCTCATTCCGCCTGCCCAGCTAGCCCAGTGCTGAATATATGTCAATGGGGAGAAAGTTAACAGAATCTTAAAAAAAAAAAAAAAAGAAAAAAGTTTATTAAATGTCCTCTATTTATGATTTTTTCTAATCAATTAGAAGCTTTTAATCTGTTAATTAATCTTGTCATTACCTTCCATAGTGAGCATTTTCTATTTCATTTGTGGTTTTTAAGATGTGCCACAAATTGTAGAAATTAAATTTTAGTGTGACTTAATACTAGGATTGGCAGGCCAAGAGAAGGAAGTTTATGTTTACTTTATTGGCACTGAAAATGCCATGTTCTATAGTTCTGTCTCCGTTACTCATAGTCAATCACTAAATTGCTAGTGTGTCATGACTTTAAGAGTCTTCCCTAAGTGGTTTACATTTTTTTGTTCCTCCTCTTCAAAGAGCCTCAGGGAGGAGGGCGGGGCTGAGGAAGCTCTCCTTATAAAAGCCTTAATCCTCCGCAGGAAGGGGAGGCCAGCAGGATCTTTCCAGTGAAAGCCAATCCTGCCTGACAAACCTCAAATGGTATGTTACCAACTTTCGCTTTTCGTGTCTCTATAAATGTTGCAGTTGTTGTGACTTGTAGAACGGGTATGACTGGACTGTGTTTGGCAAGGACATCATTTAGATTTTCTATGAAGATTGGAAACTAACAAGACAAAAGGTGACATTTCTCAAAGAGGTGCTGGGATAAGCAATAAATGCTAGTTCACAGATATTTATAGTACCTGTATGGATTTATTTAGAGATGTAAGACTGCACTAGGTTTTTGAATGATTTAAAATACAATTACAGCCTTTTTTTTTTTTCCTGATTGACCAAGTCAGAAATGTCCTCAACTGAGCTTTATTAAAAAATTCACTGGCATCCGAACTCTGCAACTGACTGTCTGAAGCAATCCTATGCTCTCAAACTTATCAAGGACATCACAAAACTGGTTTTTCTTAAATCAGACTATGATGGAGCCCAAATTAGCATCAAGAAAGAATGTATTCAAGCAGCTAATAGTCTTTGATAAAAAAGAGAAGTGTATTTGACTTATTTTTATAAACAACGTCTGAACCCTGCTAATAGCTTGTATTCTTTAGAAGCAAAAGGGAAATACTGGAGAGTTGGAGGAATAATTAAAGGTTTATCTCTATTAACTTTTGAGGCTATGATTGCCAATGCTGACTTCTTCAGAGTAAAGATCCTTAAGCAGATTACAAACACACTTATGGTAGGGGTTTCATCTCCTCAGTGTCTTGAGAGCGTAAAGAACTTCCTTTCTAGGTTGTGACTGTTGATTTACAATTCTTTGGAGTTTGGAACAAAGTTGGTATCGCACATTATTCATCTTCTTTTTCTTGCCTAAGAACTGGTGTTATTCTTGGCACCTATGAAGACAGTAGGATACAGGCACCTGGGGAACCCCCGCCTTTTCCCTTATTCTGGGGTTGGGGGGCTCTCAGCAAATACCACCCTCCAGCTCATTTGCTGCTGGGACTCACCTCCTTTCTCTCACCTCTCCTCTTCGGGGCAGGAGACACTGGAATCAATGATTTTAAGCGCTCCTCTGGGCTTTCACTGTTCGGGTTTAACTCATTGATGCAAACTTCAAAAATGCGGCTGATGACAATATGGCAATTAGACAAGCAGGGCAATTCCTACAAGGAAATGCATCTCAGTTCTCCAGGGTGGAGGAGGTGGGGGGAGGCTAGGTGAACACTGAGCCTCCAAGGTCCATTGTAGTCCTGCGTGCACCTCAGGCCAGAATGGGAATTGAGAAGGTTTCTCCGATTGTGTCATTTCTATCTGAAGCTTCCACAAATGTCACACCCACCATCGTAATTAATAATTGATGGGAGTGAAGAGTGGAGATGGCCGGCGTTTGGTACGGGCTCTTTGGAACATTCTTTCCGAGCATGAACGACACAGTTTTGCTCATTCAGTGTTTTGTAAGGAAAACTTCTCCGGTCCCCTTTACTTAATGGAGACTTTGATATACATCCTGATTGAAAATGACATCTCAGGACTGGTCTGACCATGGCGAGAGGCCAGTAAACTGTAAACTTAAAAACTCGCCACACGCTATTCTTGCATTTGGACAATAATGGGACAGATTGATTTTTGATTTTGGTTTTGTTTTTGCAATGGGCTCACAGGATAAAAGAGTATTCTGTTGTGAATGGGTGCTTTCTAGGTTGTTTAAAATTACTCATGAGCATCTGTAATAAAAATAATATTAGGCCAACCTCACCCCTGGCCAACAAAACCAGGTTTCTAATCCTTGATTTAAGTTTTAACGGTGTATTTATATAGTATGAATGACAATGTATCTCTTCCCGAAGAGGTATTAAAGTAGCACACAATAGCTACTTATTAAACTTATAGCTTAATGTTTAAGGATTGGGCTCTCAGGCCAGCCTATTTGAGTCCTGTATCCTCTACTGATCTGCTGTGTGACTTTTGGGAAGTTATTTAACATTTCTGTGCCTTAGTTTCTTCATCCATTTAAGTGGGAAAATAATAATCATAGAATTCACCAGAGGGCTGAGGGCTGATACATGTTAAGAGCTTAGTTAGCACCTGGAACACAAAAGACTTTCCATGAACATGACCATTATTCCCTCCTAGTGTGAGGGTGCCATTCACGGCCCGATGGAATGTGTTTCATGGGCTTGCAGGATGAACAGTATTGTCCACAAATTCAAGCTATGACCACAGAAGCACTCTAAGCCCAAACTGATGTGATACGGTTTCTGAGGCATCCCAGTTTGTGCTTTATTAAAAAGATCCAATTGCGAGTTCTGAAGAGCAGGGATGGTAGCTAGGGGACGAGCGGGTCATTGGTCCTATTGGCTGTCCTGGGTGAGCTCCGTGATTCTCTAAACCGGGCCCCCTGACCAGCAGCACCAGCCACACCTCAGAACTTGTTAGAGATGCAGAGTCTCTGGGCCACCCCTAGAGCTGATGAGCACTTTTGAGGGCCCAGAGTCTGTGCAGAGAACATGCATTTCTCTGGGCGGGAAACTGGAGATGCTGTCCGTCTTTAGGTTGGAACTGCTGTCCCTCCCGATGTGTGCGGCAGTCACGATCTTCACGATCTTTTTACGAAATTGTGAAAATGTGAATAGCAATCCAGAGTCCATCTTGGCTTTAATTTTTGCGGAGGCACTCTCCATAGCCAGGGGCTAGGGTTCCATTAATTTCATCAGACCCCTCTGCAATCTTTGAGAGCAAGGACCACTGATAAAAATAATTGAGATATTAATAAAAACATGAAAGCGAAGACCACACACAGTTAAACAAGTAAGTCCTAAATCTGGCCAGACTCTCAGGTATCTGCCCTGGGGCCCATCCCTTGGCCTACCCTGGAGTCCCTCGCCCTGAGGTTTACTTTAGTGATGCAGCTTCCACTGGCCTTCAGCACTTTACAGGGAACAGGAACACAGGTTGGTGCTGTAGGCCTCACCAGCTCTGTCTAGGATGTCCCCCACCATGTGGCCCGTGTTCTTTTTACACAGGACTTCTTTCCCTCCTAAATTATTATTTGGAAATAATGGTGGATTCACAGGAAGTTGGGAAACTAACACCAAGAGGTCCCTTGTACCCTTCACCTGTTTCCCCCAATGGCGACACCCCACAGAGCTCTAGTCTAACACCCAAACCAGGAAACTGACATTGACATTGAGACCTTACTCCGATTTCTCACGGGATTTACACGTACTCATTTGTGTGTGTATAGTTTTATTCACTTTTAACAGGAGTCCATTCGTGTTACTGTCACCACACTCCAGCTTTGTACCCGTTCCATCGCTGGAAAGATCCCTCTTTACAGTCCCGCCCATCCCGCCCCACCCCCTCCCCTGACACAGGCGCTCTTGGTCCCCGGGGTGATGTCTCAGGGCATGTGGGTGGGTCCTGCTTGCACCGGACCGCGTTCTTGCCTTTGCCTTGGCTCCCAGCGAGCTTAGGCTGCCGTTAGTCTCTGCAGCAAGAAACCGGCTGCAGGCTGGTTTCTCACGGGCGGGACCAGCCCCTCACAGTCACCAGCCCTACCTTCTCCTTTGACCCGGTGCTCTCGCCTTGCTCCTTGCTTCCTTGGTCGTCAGCACTATTTTAGCAAGTCTCTTCAAAACTTCGCACGCCGAGGAAAAAGCAGAAATTTAAACCTCGAAGAAAAGAAGTGGACCCCCATGTTCTCCATTTATTATTTAGGTTTGCGCCCCCCATGCCCACCCCCCTTCCAGAACTTCTTGAAGTTGTGTGGACGGCTCCCTGACCCCCTCCTCCAGTTCCGGGGTCTGCCTCTCTGCCGCGCTCACGGATGAACAGGCCGAAGACATGATTCCCAAATCCAGCCTCTTCCCTCTAGGATATACAAATGTGCTTCATCTTCTTGCCTGCAGAAGTTTGATTACCAGCCTCATTCTCCTCCCTCTTGTCCCTTGTTTTTTTCCTGCCGTGCTCTTTGTGTAATTTTGAGTTTATTCTTATCCTTGAATAATTTCACCAGGACACCTATAAGCCTATTAATTTTGTCTGGCGTGAGACTCAGTGCGATTTTTTTTTTTTTTTTTTTGACTGTCTTGCCTCCTCTGTGTGGATCATTTTCCTCTTCTGAAAGGCCTGTCACTTCCATGGCCCGTCTGTATGTGTTCCCTGCGGCCAGCCACAAGCAAGGAGGGGCACAGTTACCCATGTTGGAGTGGATGGGGCAGAGCCTCCTGACTAACTCAGTCCGGGCCGTTTTTACTCTGCAAGCTGCTCATGCCAGGGGTCACTGTGCAGGACGCCATGGGCTGGTGTCCACTGAACACCTGGGCACTTTCTCTAGCTTGACCCTGGATCACGTGATGATGCCCGAGTAGGGAGCCAGTTTCGTGCAGAAATAGGACTGGAGGCAATTCTGGAAAGCACTTCACTGTTGGGGCCAGGAGACTTCTTTTCTGAGCATCCAGCCTTCTTCTTCCTTGGTCACAACTGCCTTCATTACGCATTATAGGACTGGGGCAACAACACTCTCCCTCGAGCCATCCATACCCAGGGTGGGCTGTAATCAGAGCACAATAATAGAATGACAACGGCAAGGTTTCCAGGGCTGCTGGAAAAACAAAACAACAAAACAACCAACTCGAGTCTACGTATGAAAAGAGCACGTGGTCAAAGTAAAGAATTTTAGGTCACTGTCTCGTAAGAGTTAATACAAATGTTAGCATTTAAGAATAAGGGGGAAAAGCAAATGATTGTTGGGCAGAAAGAATAGAAATGAGGCCACCCCCAGGGCTTCCCTTTACCGGATCAAAAGTCTAATAAGAATGGAACAGGTGCTATGGTGGGGGAGGTGTTGTCTAGTTGTGCATGGGCGAAAAGACATTCATGTGAATAAACAGCTCCTCCCATACACCTCCTATGAGTCACTCCACTGAAATCACCCCCAGGGACTTCCTCCTGATACGGACAGATGAGTCTAGGGTGGACAAGTCAGGTGCAAATGGGCACCCACTGGGCAGGGACACCAGTGACGCGTGAAGAGGGTCAAAATCGTAGACATAAAATTAATACATAAATAGAAATTATTCTCATGCATGATAATATACAATCTAAAAAGAATAGCTTGATAATAACAAGCTGGGTCTAAATGCCAAATTACATTGCCATGGGGGGGCCAGGGGGAGGGGAGAGTGGCTCAGAGAGTGACCTGAAGGTAGCCAGCAGGTGAGCAAACTTGACCCGACGCTGACTTTGTGCTGTTAGAGTCAGGTTTGCTGTGGGCTTTGTCTTTCTTACAGCTACTCGGGTTTCCTCCGTAGCATTGCTGCAGAGTCCAGTACCTTAGGGATCCTACTTCTGATCTTTACATGTATGGGACCCAAATAAAATTGAGGAGTCTTATGGCGGGTCTCGGCACAATGTCTTATTCAAAATATACTCAGGTCTGACAGAGCAAGAACATTGGAAATAAACATGAATGCAAGGGTGGTAGGCAGTGGTAAGTGGTAGGCAGACTTCTGAGATGGCCCCAAGGGCCCCTGCCTCCTGGTGCTCCTGCCCTTGTGTGGTCCCCTCCCCCGGGATGCGGCGGGACCCAGGGACTTGCTTCTAACAATAGGATGTGGCGAAGGTGATCTGGGATGTCATTTGCGTGCTTAGGTTACATAGCCTGTGACTTTGTCTTGTGGCAGATTCCCTCTGTCCCTTTATTGGCTGGCATTCTTTGATAAAGTCGCCTGCCACATTGGAGGACCCACAGAGCCAGAAACTGGGGGTGGCGTCCAGCCACTAGCCAGTGAGGTGCTGAGGACCCTTGGAGCTCAACCCTGACGACAACCATGTGAGCCTGAAGCAGGGCCTTGTCCCGTCCAGCATTGAGATGAGACCCCAACCCCTGCCGGTACCTGGACAGCAGAGAGCCCACCTCAGTTGTGCCTGGGTTCCTGACCTGCAGAAACTGTGAGATCAAAGCACATGCTGTTTTTAGTACGTATATTCTGAGATCATTTCTGACACAGCGAGAGATAACCGATAGGAATGGTTGAACTCAGAAAAGCATCCAAAAGATGCTGTCCACCTATCTCACCACAACCTTATTCATGGTGGTAGCCCTTGCCCCACTCAGCTTGCGTGCCCGGCTCTCCTCCCACACCCCTACCATCTCTCACCTTCTCCTGTTTCTCCATATCTGTTCTTCTGTGACTGTCTCCGGGTCCTTTTGAATGTCAATCTTTTCAGTTTTTCTTTTCTTTTCTTTCTTTCTTCCTTCCTTTCTTCCTTTCTTCCTTCCTTTCTTTCTTTCTTTCTTTCTTTCTTTCTTTCTTTCTTTCTTTCTTTCTTTCTTTCTTTCTTTCTTTCTTTCTTCTTTCTTTCTTTCTTTCTTTCTTTCTTTCTTTCTTTCTTTCTTTCTTTCTTTCTTTCTTTCTTTCTTTCTTTCTTTCTTTCTTTCTTTCTTTCTTTCTCTTTCCTCCTCCCTTCCTTCCTTCCTTCCTTCCTTCCTTCCTTCCTTCCTTCCTTCCTTCCTTCCTTCCTTCCTTCCTTTTAAAGATTTTATTTATTTATTTGAGAGAGAGAGTGAGAGAGAGAGCATGAGAGGGGAGAAGGTCAGAGGGAGAAGCAGACTCCTCATGGAGCTGGGAGACTGATGTGGGACTCGATCCCGGGACTCCGGGATCATGACCTGAGC
>CM053605.1:3487229-3555919 GCA_028646535.1 Procyon lotor | reverse complement strand
AGGAAGGAAGGAAGGAAGGAAGGAAGGAAGGAAGGAAGGAAGGAAGGAAGGAAGGAAGGAAAAGAAAAAAAGAAAAGAAAAGAAAAAAGAAAAGAAATAAAAACCCACCATGCTGTGGGACCCAGCCCACGTGTCTGATGACCCAGGGTATGAGTTTCCCAGGGCTGCCATGACAAATAACCACAAACTGGGTGTCTTAAAACAACAGAAATTAATCCCACACAGTTCTGGAGGCCAGAAATCCAAAATCAAGGTGTGGGCAGGCATACATCCACTTATCATCAGTGGAAGTCAGACTGAGGTCACATAGGTAATGGGACCTGTTAGGGATCCAGGATCCCAGGATCATGACCTGAGCTGAAGGCAACCGTGTAACGGCTGAGCACCCCCCCCCCCTGCCAGGCACCCTGTGTTTCCTTCTGGAGCTCCACGGAAGCATCTAGTCCAGGCGGCTCCCAGCTTCTGGGGGACACCAGCAATCCTTGGCACTCCTTGGCTTGTAGACCCATCACTGCCCTCTCTGTCTGCGTCGTTACCTAGTGTCCTCACAGGCTTTCTTATAAGGACACCAGACATTGGATTTCAGGCCGTCCTAAATCTAGGACGAACTTCCTTAACGAATTACATCCACAAAGACCCTATTTCTAAATAAGGGCCACATTCTGAGGTTCCCAGGGAGACAGGACTTTTGGAGGGAGCACGATTCAGCCCAGGACATCATAATTCTCCTACAAGATGGAATTTTCTTAAACTTCTAATTGCTGTTTTGGGTTTTGGTTTTGGTTTTGGTTTTGGTGTGTGTGTGTGTGTGTGTGTGTGTGTGTGTGTGTGTGTGTGTGTTTAATCACTGCAAATATTGTCACTTTGACAAGAAAAAGCCTCGGCTAAACTCCTCACTGCATTTAAAAGGTACTGCCCGTGGCTCGGAGATGAACTTGGGAATGAATAGGAAGCTAACTACTCTCTGCCCTGCCTGTGGTATAGTCTTGGGCGGCCAGGAGAGAAGAGAGAGTCGACCTCTGCAGGTTCTCTGAGGGAGGAAGAGGAGGCGGAGAGCAGCCTGGGGCAGTGAGGAGACAGGTGAGCCTGGGCTCAGCAGTCCTGGCGGACAGGAGGGGACAGACACCAGAAGGCTTCTCAGAGACAGGACCCCAATCACAGCACCTGAGAGCATGACATTGACCATGAGGACACAGCCTTCCCAGGAGGATAGGTTCTATGCTGGGCTTCTGTTTTGCTGAGGGCACACAAGCTCCAGTGCAGAGAGAAATCCCCTAAGACAGAGTACAGACTCGAAACCACTAAGTGTGTCCCTCCACCTTCCCGTGGGGGGAGGGCCTGTCTGCTCCCTCAATCCCTCAACATCAGTCTGAGGTCTATCAAGATGTTTGCCGCTCCGGACCACCGGTGCCCCTTGCTTGGGCTCTGCAGCTTCATGGAAACTGCTGGAAGCCTCAGGACTCGGTAAGTGGTAAGAGGAGGAAGGGGTAAGGGGGACAAGAAAATGTGGGAGCCCCTCCCCCCGCTCCACCCCCTTTGAGGGGGCATTTTCGAACAGAACTAAGAGCCACAAACTTCCTGGCAGTGGATTTCTATCCTTGGCCACATTCGGGCGAGCTCTGCGCCTCTGTCCCCACAGTCTGGCCTGGACCCCAGCTTTCTGTGGAAAACCCCTCCTGGAGGCAGTCACATCAGCCATCACAAAGCAAGGAAGTCAGTCGGGCCCTTCTGCACATGGTCGACTGAGGCCTTGCTTCCTTTTTATTCTCTTTCTAGGGCTCGGTTCAAAATTATATCCCCTGTAGAGCTCACTTCTTTTTTTAACCCTCCGGCTAACGTGGAAAGAATTTGTTTAGTTTGCTGTGGTGCGGCGGTGTAAGTAAGCCATTGGTGGGGTGATTCATAAACCCCAGGCTGCTGACGGCCTTGGGGAGGGACCTCGCGGGGGCGGGAGAGGGTACTCGCTGTCAAGTTCTAACGGAGAAGAGATAGGTCTGGGGCTGAAAAAGCAGAATATACACACTCAATATCAGCCCCTCAAGGTGAGGCTTGCTTTTCTGAAAAGGTGCATGTTCTCTTTGCTAACAGGTGCCGGAGGTGGAAAACCCGAGAGGCACGTGCAAGGAAAGGCCTGGCTTACAGGGCAGGCTGGATCTAGAGGCACCTCCCAACCTTCTCCGAGCGCGAGTGCGGAAGCCCTGCGTCGGCAGAAAGGCGTCAGGCCCGTGGCACAGAAGGTCCCTAGTGCATGACTCATGCGATGCAAAAAGGTCCTGAAGCCGGAGGTTTTCTTCCACGGTTTGAGGACATCTTAATATGGAGAACTGGGCTTTTAGAAATTCCATTAGACCTTGGCTCTCCGTTCTCCTTGTCTCAGAGTGCAGCGTTAAACAGGTCTTATTTGCATTTCTAAAAAGGAGCCAGGTTGAGGCAATGGAAAAAGGTCCAATGTGGTAGGAATCCTGGGATTTCTTCAGCCAGTCACTATGTCACCTTAGACGAGGGGCTTAGTCAGGCCACACCAGGCTTTCAGGGGACAGAGGGGTATATAAATCTCTGCTCGTAGTGCCTGATATGCAAAACATGCCTGGTTTGTGGGAACTTTACCTTCCTGCGTAACCTGCTCATAACTTGTCAGTGGGAGCTTCTGCCCAGAGGCTAGTCTTGACCTTCTAAACACCCTTGATTGTTAGCGCTCTCCATGGAAAGGAGCCCGAGTTGCTTTCCTACAGATTCGCCTGGGAACTCGCTGGGGACCCAAGAACCCTGCTGAGACAATCACTTGTTCTATTTCTTTGCTGTGGCTGTTGGAACAAATCGTCACAAACGTCCTGGCTCAAAACGGAGATTTATTTATTCTCTCGCCCTTCTGAAGGCCGGAGGTCCGAAGTCAGTCTCACTGGGTCAGCAGCAAGGTGTAGGCAGGACCATGCACCCTCCAGAAGCTCGAGGGGAGAATGGGTTCCTTGCGTCCTTCAGCTTCGGGTGGCTGCTGGCTCTTCAGGGCCTGTGGCTGCATCTCTCGGACTCTTTCTCTGTGATCACATCACCTTCTCCACCTCCTCGGTGACTCAAATCTCCCTCCACCTCTTTCTCATAAGGCCCCGTGTGATTGCTCTTAAGGTCCACCCAGATAATCCACGATCATCTCCCCACCTGAAGATCATTAACTCAATCACTTTGGTAAAGACCCCTTTTCCAAATAAAGTTGCAGTCACAAGGGCTGGGGATTAGGAACTGAGGTCTCTGGGGGTGGTTCTTTAGACATTATCAGCTGCCATCAAGGACGTTTACTTTTTCGGGCTCTTTTTGGAGTTTTGTTGGATGATAGAGCTGAAGGTGCGCATTGTGTCACTCTGGTGGGACCTGCATAAACCAACGGCCACTGTTTCTGGTCAGAAGAGATGACCAGGTACCTGGAGTGACTGACATCTGCTTGGCTTTGCTCCACGTTTTGCTATTGATGGGTTTCTTCCTCACGAAAGCCGTAGCTGCAGATACAGAACAACTTTTTTTTTTTTTTAAAGATTTTATTTACTTATTTGAGAGAGAGCATGAGAAGAGGCGGGGAGAGGGAGAGGGAGAAGCAGACTCCCCGCAGAGCAGGGAGCCCGATGCGGGGCTCGAACCGAGGATCCCAGGATCATGACCTGAGCCCAAGGCAGCCGCGTAACGACTGAGCCCCCCGCAGGCGCCCCGATACAGAGCAACTTTTATGCTTCTGATGGGAAAAGCTTTTTGTTCTCACGAGGGGAAACACCCAGTGAATGCGTGGTTTTCCTCCATAGCTAAATCGAGCACAATATGTGAAGAAATATTGCCCCAAACCTTCCCTCTCAAAAGCATTTAAGTTATTCTTAGATGGTTTTGACGACAGGGTATCTTATCTTGGAGCCATAGCCACGCATTATTTAGATGCTCATTTCTGCTAAATTCCGTCCCCAACCCCAACCTAAGTGCTGTGAATATATTTGGTATTGAAGAGCACAACTTAAGAGCGCACGCACGAACATGAACCACAGAGCGTGTGTTCAATCTACTCCATCAAATGCTGCTAATATCCAAATTTGTGCTTCGGAGTTATAAAATAGTTTTTATTTCTTTTAGACATTATGCAGATTTCTGGTAATAATACCTTTTACTGTTAACCTTTGTTAAGTAATAGCCGAGTGTGTTTCTATCTACTACAACAGGACTATGCCTGTGAAACATTTATTAAATAAAGATGAAACGATGTTGGTAACTGACAGGTCCTTCCCTGCCTCTTGCTAGCTCTCCCCTTAGATAACTGGAAGAGAAATACATTGTTTCGGTGGAACCTAGAATTTGTTTTTCAAAGAATAAAAACAGAAAATGTGAATTGTTTCTTGTTTTGTTTGAAGTTGAATAATACCTTCCCCCAAACTGGGACTCGAACAGGAAATTTGAAAGGGAAAGAGGAAGATACCACACAAATAGCAAAACTGGTATTGAAACCCTGGGGAAATCAAAATATTGTAGGTGCAGGGCGGTACTTATCATCAGTGGAAGCCAGACTGAGGTCGAGTAGGTATTGGGACCTATTAGTCACAAAGTAATTAAACAGTCTTTTCCATCAGAGCAGGTTCTGAGGGCCCAAGAAATCTGATGGATTCCTTCCTTCATTCATTTAGTTATTTTGTGAGGACCCTTATGTAGCAGCTGTTATAGGTAAAGTGGCAAGCAGTCGGGTTCCTGTCTTTGCTGGAAGCATCCTTGTGGAGGAAACACACCAAGGACCTACCCAGGAAACATACCTGGGTAGCTTAGTCGGTGAAGCGTCGGCCTTCAGCTCAGGTCATGATCTCCCCATCCTGGAATCCAGCCCTGCTCTGCAGGGAGTCTGTCTCTCCATCTGCCCCTCCACTCCCCCCACATCCCCTGCTCTGGCTCTTTCTCTCAAATAAATAAATATACTCTTAAAAAAAAAAAAAAGAACTTTTGGATTTTTCTAATTTTACCCTAAGAGCAAACTGGCATCTCAAAACAATCTTAAAAGGAGAGAAGTAGGAACTGTCATGATTCAATTTGCATTTGAAATAATCCTTTGGCTGGAAACAAGTAGGAGAGTGAGGAGACCTCAGCCTGAGGAAGAGAAGACGAATGGGGGCCAGGATGCTCGTGGTGGAGGAAAGGGATGGGTGTGCAAGGTATTCATGAGGTAGAGTCCACAGAACCAGGGAGACGGTTGGCCATAAATCTCGATCTGTTGGGACAGTCCTAGTTTATGCCCATTGGTTCAACATAATCTCAAATGGTCCCCATTTTTCCTTCCCAACATGGCATTGTTTGAACACCAAACTATGCGGTTGTCTTACCCATGAGGCATGAGGGACAGGGTGGTGTCAGAAATAAATTCTGAGTCTCTGGCTTATACAGCTGGAAAGATGGCAGGCCATTGCCTGAGACAGCGAATGGGAGAAAAATCGTGATCGTAGATCGTGAGTCACAACCACCTCCACTGTGAATGAGGTCAAATGCTTCTTCAGGCTTAATGGCATTGGCATTTTCCTGGTCATTCAGCTGAGCAATTGTTGTCCATCAGTACCTGTAAGAACAGGTACCATCCACTGCCTTGGGTGGTCCCATCACCCTATGATATGGTCCCCATGGCTTCCTGGGGACTATGGCTACAGTTCCCTGACCAACTACTCATGTAGGAAACACGCACTGGTCTCATGGGTATCACACACACCCCAACACCCCTTACTCTTGGCTCAGGTGGACCACTACACACGTCCCTTCAGTGTCTACTCATGGGGACCATGTCTGAAAGAGACTGAGAACTCAAAGTGGACACAGAACGTTGTAGCTGAGATTTCAAAAAGAAGGCAAACAGGGGAAAGCCCTAGTTATTACTACTCTAGGCAAGGGAACAAGAGCACGGGCTTCTGTTTCCCTGTATTATACTCCAGAATATACACTTGCTTTCTGTTTAATCATGTTCTACCCCCACAGATACCTGATCACTGCGTCACTTGATGGTAAGGATGAATCTCTGTCTCACGTCACACCCCCTGGCGGAACAGGGAACTCCATGCCCTTCTCCCAATCTCTGACTCCCTCCAAGAGCCTTCTCATCCTTCAGGGACTCCTGTGCCTTCTGGGACCTCCCCAAGGCAGCAAGCCAGGCCGGCTCCCCTGTTTCAACAAGAGTCGGAAGTGTGTCCATGCAGCGGACCTCTTCATGTGCATGGGGTGCTTTTTTGTTCTCCTCTTGACCAAGTGTTCTACTGGATTATGTCTTTTTCTTATCAGTTGGTGGGATCTCTCTGCAGAGTAGGCATATTGGCTTTTAGTCTATAGGGAATAAAAAATATTTCCCAGTCTATCATCTGTCTTTTGGTTATGTATATGACATCTTTAAACATATGAGAGACACATATGTGGTATTTACACATATATACATTTGCACACACACACACATATAGATGCACATACACCTTGGGCTCTCCGGTGATTTCCTAGCCCCGGTAATAAGGTCTCCCCATAGTCTCCGATATTCTCTCGTTTGATTACATTTTCTTCGTATTTGGATCTTGAATTATTCAAACACAGCACCATTTTTGCAAGTGCTTCTAAAGACAATTAAAAGCCCAACAGAGCCTGAGATATTTTTTCGCAAATCACCCCAAACCAGGATTTTCTGTGGAAATGTTGCGTTGTAAGAAAACGAGACTCCGAACAGAGACGGCATTTTCTGTCGTCTAAGCATTTACTGTTGGAAATACTGTGCTCAGCCGTGAGCGGCGCCCCGAGTGGAGACAAAGCTCTTCGTTTCCCTCGCCAGCGCTGCACTGGGGTTTTCTCCGTGGTGCGCGCATCAGGGCCACCCCGCCCCACGGCCTGAGCTCCACCCCTGCGGACTCCACCTCTGAGCAGGTGCCCCACCCCCCAGGACGAGCCCCCTCGCGACCCCTGATTCCTCCCTGTTCCGTCCCCAAACCAAGCCCTCAATGGAAAGACTTGCTCAAATCCCAGTTTAGAGCTTCCTTTCCTTGTGAGGATGCTGATGAGGACGATTTCAAAGGCATTACCCTTACATGGTAAAAAAAAAAAAAAAAAAAAAAAAATGGAAAGAAAGAAAGAAAAGAACAAACCTGAAAACCAAAACCAAACAAAAATGGGTTGTGATAAGTAGAAGTCTTTCCCAAGTGAACCCAAGGGGATCAAGTTCAGCACCCGGGGACCACATCTCGCTCCTGCGGCTCCTGTCCAGGGAGGGGCTCGAGCTACCTGTGAGCTATGGGACCCGGGAGATGGTGGCCTTGGCTGCTGGGGTTCCAGCTTCCGTTCTGGCCTCCGAGGGCTTTGAGGGGGGGGTTTCTGTGGGGACAAGCGAGAGCCCTGGACCCGGCCGCAGCCACTGAGCTACAGGAGAGGAGCCAGTCCAGGACACACCAAGGAGGGGAAGGTGGCGGGAACACCTTGCAGGACATTTGTCCTCCTCTTGGTGGCCAGGGGACCAGCTGAGCAAAAGCGGCCATCGTCATCGGGTCTGCTGGGCAGCTGGAGGATGTGGGAGAGGATGCCTGCTTCTGATGCAATTCTCCTCTCCTTTGTCCAGAAATAGGCGCACAATGAGGAAGTTGCCCGATTCCAGATGGCAGTTGTCCCAGAAAAGCAGGTGCCCCGCATGGTGTGGACTTGCACGTGCGCTAATGGAGCGATTTCCATTCAGAGTGCAGAAGTTTGGCTCCAGCAGGGGCCTCAGTTCACCAAGGGTGGAGGGAATGAGGAATAGGAGTAACGATGTTTGTTCCAAAGAAAACCCCGAAGGGAGCAGTCTCTTGGACACCTGGTTTTGAAAGGACAGAGCATCAAACTTGGCCCAACTGGTGAGCACTGAGTGGAGAAAGGCCATTGTCGGAAAGCAAATAAGGGTTTCTCTGCGGGAGTGGAGCGTTCTGTCCTAGCTATATGCACACACACACGAATGCCACTGCATAGTCACTGAACGTCTGCCCATCCTGTGCAGGGAGCATAGGCCTGGCTAGCGGAGGCTGAGGCCCAGGGGAATGTCCCAAGGGGCCAGGCAAACGGGCCAGAAAGCCACTGTCCTCTTGGTGGGAGACAGTGGGCAGAGATGCTTGTGGCCCTGGGAGAGAAGGGTCTGAAGTAGAATTAGGAGAAGAGCCTGGAACCATGGGTGGCTCAGTGGCAAGTCTCGGGGCCGAGGGTGATGTCCAACTAGAGGCCAACGGCCACACGCTGGTGGTCCCTGTGACCACGGAAAGACATGGAGGAGGTCTGTCAGCTTCTCCGGAGAGGGTGGTCTTTCTCAAGGAGAAACCAACTACTCTCCCTCCCTTCCCCGGGGCCACAGACATTTGTTGAGCATCTGCTATATGCCGAGGGTGGTTGTAGGAACTGAGAATATAGTAATGAATAAAAACAAGCTTTTCCCCTCGTGGGCCTATGTTCTGATGGGGAGAGACAGGCCAACCTCAAAGAAGCAAACACACCAGTGTTAAGATATCAGAGGGTGAGAAGGACCATGAAAAAAATGAAGCCAGCCGAGGGCGGAGGGGGAGGGAGGGACCTATCATGGGGCAGCCTCCCTACAGAGGGACACTGCTCTGTCTTACTCAGTCCTGGGTCCTGGGTCCTGGGTCCTGGCCCAGGACACTCAGAGGGACTCCAAGGCTCCCTCTCTCAACTGGACACACTAGAAGGGTCCTTGGGGGGCAGCACGAAGTGGGTGCTACAGCCTAGACTGACATTCAGGCTTCCTCTCTGCAGACGGAGGGGGAGGACAGATTGGTTAGGAGAGGCAGGGGTGCTTTGGGATGATGTTCCAGGGAAATCTGCTCTCTCCAAGCCTCCCTGCCTTTGGGGAGCCACTCCCGTAACCTTGACACCCCTTGGTGTTCCGGTGGCCCTAGCCACACATCTCCCAGTGGCTCAGCACCAAGCTGGGTCCCATCCCCAGCTGTCCCGGCTCACCAGCCTCCTTTCTGGGCAAGCCCTCCCCAACCCCGGCACTAGCTCCACGGACCCCAAATCTGGGCACACGAACGTCCTCCAGCCCCAGCATTTAGCAGGAAATCACAGGAGACAGGCAGCTCACCAAACGACCAGAACACAGAGTGTAAAAATAGCCTCTCAGCACTGCCTGATTTCTACAGAGGCAATTGCACTGGATCTTGTCACGTTTACATTCTGGAAGCACTAGATACGGGTTTTCACAACGCCCATTAAAGCCATCCCTATGATGTCACCAAAGACAGGCACACTTACCGTAACCCAAAAGGAATTTTTTTTTTTTTTTTTACAAATGAAGAGTGAAGCCTGGGAGCCCCAGGAAGCGATAGTTGATTGGGCAGAAGCGGATTTTTGTGCCCTGGGTGTGAATCGGTTGGGCGGGGAGCCCCGGAACCGGTCAGGAAGCAGAATGGGCCAGCTGAGAATAGAAATAGGAGCAACTCGGAAATCTGGAGAGGGGTCCTCCAGCTGCCTCGGTCGTTGACCTGCGGAGACAAGCAGCACAGGAGCACACAGCCCCCTCCTGCAGGGCCCCCCAGGGAGCAGCCACAGACACCCATTAAAATTAGCATAGGAAATCCTGAGGTCCTAGCCTCGCGCCTGGCCAGTAGGACTGTCCCCCCACCGCTAGCCATCTCTCCTGGTCCCTGCTGGCAATCACCTGGCTTAAGTCCAACAGGTGAGAGAGAGAGAAGAGAGGAGAGGAGAGGAAGAAAGAAAGAAAAATAGGTGATTTTTATTCAATCAATATTTACTGAGTGCCTCTTACATTCAGTACTGTCATACACCTCACAGCAGGTGAAATGACAAGAACGATGTCCTCCTGGCGTTTACACTCTGGGCTGGGGCCGTGGGAAACAAAGCAATAAACCTATAATCAGTTAGTCAGGAAAAATAGGGGCAGGGGAGACCCCAGCTGGAGATGGAAATCAGACAGGAGGGCCTCTGAGAGCAGATGCGAATCAGAACGGGGAGGGTTAGCTCATCAGACATTTCATGTCATTGGACAATTTGGGATCTTGCACTAAATGCCTGACCCTGATGTTTAAAAGAAATCCACGGGATCCGACCTTCACTTGCCATCATAAGGAAGAATATTTGGGGGGAAATTACACATAGTACTTGTGAGCTTCTGAACTGTGTATAAAATCGTCACCACGCCCCTCTGACACAAGGCTGACACACATATTTGAGTCCCAGGATTTTTTTTTTTTAACCCTAATATTTCTTTGGTTATTTGGATGACATTTTAAGGCAGTAGGTGGACTGGAACACACAGGCCCAGTTCATCACCTTTAACCAGAATGATGTCTTCACTTTTGGCCACTCCACTCTTAGAGAGAATGTCGCCTCTCCTTTGCTGGCTCAGGGCCTGGGAGAGACGTCAAGGTGGACAAGACTCTCTCAGCCTGCTAGAACCTGTGTCCACAACACAACGGCATGGCAGGGATGTGTGGACCCCGGAGCGGTCCAATAACACAGAACCATGGTGTGCTCCGTGCACCCCCAATGCCCCCTGGGGTCTCCTGGAAACACCCCACCCTGCCAATGGTTTCCAGTAAGAGTCATGGTCCCTGGACTCATCCACAGCAAGTCCTGGCCGCCTCCAACCTGTCCCCATGAGCCCCTCCCCCATCACAATGTACCCTAGCCCATATTTCACCCTTGAGTCTTCCAGCTCTCCCCCACACCCCACTACCCTCTTTGCAGGTAACCCACAATCTTGAATAGAGAAAACAGGCTCGTACCCCGTCATGAACAGTCATCCACACACCTCTCTTCCCTTTGTCTTCAGTCTCTAGAGAAGAAACATACTTCCTCCTGCATGTGGCCCAGCTCCTGCCTCCATGGGGACCTTCAATCCCATTTCTCCTGTCCTACAAGACCTACTCCACCGCTGCTTCCCATCCTACTGATTCTTCGACCTCTTCCCGCCCAGCAGGGTCTTGATCATCCCCAAAGAGCATGTTCCCGTTTCTATCATCCTAAAAGCATATACTTAATTTTGAAACATTTCAAGTAGAGAGAAAAAGAAAGGAGAAGGAAAAGATGTGCACCCCCCCGGCACTGTTTTGGGGCCTGGCACACACAGGCATGAGATGCTGGTGCATATCCCAGCATTTCCACATTGTTTCATGCATTTGTTCTGACTTGAAATCCCATCACACACAGTCCTGTATCTTACTGTGCTTTAAATTATATCCTAAGTGTTTTTACCATTTTACAAAAAGTCTCCACATAAAAATTTAAATGGCAAAAAAAAAAAAAAGTCCTCTGATGTGGACGTGTCGCACATAAACCTTCCCTCTGAAGGTTCTTGGGTTTGGTTGCTGTGTGTCTTCATTATGAATAACCCAGAGATCGACAGCTTGGGTACGTGACTCTGGCCTCACTTTAGTGCTGAGGCTGCATCTCCAGAGTAGGATCCTTGGGTCAGAAGGTATGAACTTGTCTAAGGGTTGGGAGATTAATGGTTGGATTCCTTTCCAAAAAAATCCACCAGTTCACATCCACATCAGCCACTTTCAATTCTGAGACTTCATGCCAACATGGCCGCTGATGCCCTTTGCCCACTGACTTAGTAGTATTGCTCTTCTTCTCTAGTCTCTATTGATTCTTTACTAATTCGGAATATCAACTTCTCGTCTTTCACATTTGTTACCAGTGTTTCCTTATTATTGTTTCCTAAGACAGAGAAATGTTTTAGTGCAGCTATAATCAAATATACCGATTTTCGTATTTGAGCTAGAAACTTTTCTTTCTAGTTTTCCAAGTTAAAATGCATGTAGGGTTCTTTTCCTATGGTAAGAGGTGAGGATCGTATTTTTTCCCCTAAGTAGTCCGTTTTCACAGCCTGTCTATGAGATGATCTATTCTTTCCCCCATTGGTTTGTGATGATTTTTTAAAATGGTATAATAAGTTCTTACATGTATATTGCCTATTTCTGGGTTCTGTCTTTAATTCTGTAGATCTGATTTTACTTGTGTGAGAAACATTATGATTTTCTTTCTTTATTATTAAGTTTTAGAATTAGTATCATTTTTTTTACATTATTCTATAAAAGATACTTGTACTCATTTTTTTCAAGATAAACTATTTTTTATTTGTTTTTGTTTTAATTTAAATTTTAGTTAATATACAGTATGATATTGGTTTCTGGAGTAGAATTCATTGATTCATCACTTTCATACAACATCACATCACAAATGCCCTCCTTAATACCCATCACCTATCTAACCCACCACCCCTTTCCCATCTCCCTCTATCAACTCTCAGTTTGTTCTCTAGGTTTAAGAGTCCTTATGTTTGTTTCCCTATCTCCTTTTTTGTAACAGTTTTGCTATAATAAAAGTATTGCCTTGAGGTTTTATTTGGATTGTGTTAAACTCATACATTCACTTGAGAGGAATTTATTTCTTTATAATATTTTGACATTCCATCAGGAATGTGTTAGTTGGTCCACTGACTTAAGTTTTATTCTTTGTGTCTCATTACAATTTCTAATTTTTAATTTTTTCCCTGTGCGTATCTTAGTAATTTTATCTAAGTGTCCATATGTTAGTCCTATTGAGAATGGTGTTCCTGGGACGTCTGGGTGGCTCAGTTTGTTGTGAGATCGAGTCCTGCATCAGGCTCCATGGTCTCTGCCCCCACTCTCAAAGGAAGGAAGGAGGGAAGGAAATAATGAAGGACAGAAGGAAAGGAAAGGAAGGGGAAGGGAAGGAAAGGGAAGGGAAGGGAAGGGAAGGGAAGGGAGGGAGGGAGGGAGGGAGGGAGGAAGGGAGGGAGGAAGAAAAGAAAAGAGATAAGATAAGATAAGAGAAGAGAAGAGAAGAGAAGAGAAGAGAAGAGAAGAGAAGAGAAGAGAAGAGAGAGAAGAGAAGAGAGAGAAGAGAAGAGAGAGAAGAGAAGAGAAGAGAAAAGAATGGAATTCCTCCACCGCACTCACTCTATCTTCTGGTTGTTTTTTCTAGTATGATGCAAACCTAGCATGCTTTTCATATTTATTTCATATTGCTGACCTCTTTATTAATTTATTAAGTCTAAAACACTTTTGATCAGTTCTCTGAAGTTTCCTCGGAACAGTATTATTTATACATAAGCAATGGTTATTTTGCATTTTTTAAAATTATTTTTTAATATTTATTTATTTGAGAAACAGAGAGAGAGAGAGAGAGAGAGAGTGTGTGTGTGTGTGTGTGTGTGTGTGCAGAGGGGTAGGGGCAGAGGGAGAGGGAGAGAGAATCTACTTGAGATTCTCTCTCCACACTGAGTGGCTCAATCACAGGACCCTGAGATCACAACCTGAGCTGAAATCAAGAGTTGGACACTCAACTGACTGAACCACCCAGGTGCCACTATTTTGCATTTTTAATTCTAACAGTTACTATTTATTTTTTATGTGCTTAGAGAACTTCCAGAATGATTTTAAAGGGATGCTGAGTTTTTCTCTATTCTTTCTCCAGCATTCATTCATTCATACATGTGATTTTGGTTTTTCTATTCAATTTCCTATGCTACATATTTACATTTTCCGATAGTAAATCATTCTTGCTCCTCTAACATAAATTTGATGCGAATGTTACCTTTTAAAAATTTTAATTAAAAAAATGTTATTTAACACATTTGCCAGGATTTTTTAAGCCATAAGTGAGCAAGTCTGTAATTTCCTTGTTTTATTCTAGCTTGATCAAGTTGGAATATTCTATTAAGCAAGTGTCATCCAATAAATTAAAACTAACTTTTAGTCCATTTCCATCTTCTGGATGAGTTTATGTAGCTGGAGAATGTCTATGAAAGCTTAAGACATTCACTGAGAGAGCTTTTTAGGCCTGAAAATTTGAGAGAGAGAAATCTTTTCTAACTTTTTGCATTTCTTCCATGATTATGGTCTTCTGAAGTTTTTTATTTTCTTAAGTGATTTTGTTAACATTTTTAGAAAAAAAAATCTTTCATTTCATTGCAAGTCCGAAAGTCTCGATACCACATCCTACACTTAAGTTTTAATCTCTTCTTTGTTTTTATACATCTTCCTTATTTCTAGTCTTCTTTGCTTTCCTTCTTTTTCTCATTGGATTTGCCAAAGATTGACTCATTAATTGCATGTTTATTTAGAAAATCAAGTTAAACATTCCTAATGCTTACAATTACAGAGTCTTCTGTCAAAAGAAAGGCAGGGGGTAACTATGAATTAGGAGCAAAGGCAGCTGAAAGAATAGCTTTTTGGTGGTAAACTGAGTGTCTGGGGCCTGGGGTGGGCCACAGCTTGATATGTGCCGGTGTCTTGGAGGTTTTGTTCATTTACGGGCTCATTCATCTCAATGGTAACTAATGCAAAAGTGAGCTTTGAGCAGAACCTTTGTGACAGCAGAAGAGAGAAATGTTGCCTAATGAAGCCATGAATTTTCATCTCGAGAAACACTATTTGTTGGTACGGAAAGAACCAGGAGTGCTGTAATTAGGTAGCAAACTGTAAATTTCAGATTCGCTTTTACTCGGGATCTTGTCGGTGAGGGAGGCCAGTGTCCTAGTCATTGTGTCTGCAACACAAATCACCCCCAAAACGTGGTGATAAAAAGCAACAATTTAATACACTTTTGAAATCTGTGGGTCTGCAGTTGGGACAGGTCATGGCAGGAGGCCTGTCTCTATTCTGTGATACAGGGTCTCGGCTGGAAATCCAGAGTCCGAGGGCTGGGATCTCCCAGCACTGATTTCCTCAAGGCAGTCCATGTTCACCGTGGGCTGAGAGCCTCCATCCCTCTCTGTGGCCCTCCTGTGGGCCAGCGTGAGCTTCCACCTCGGGGATGTGGCTGTGTTCCAGGGAGGAGAATGCCAGGAAGCTGGACTTGGACGCAGAAGTTATACCGCTTCACCCCTGCCATACTCTTCTTTGAAGCAGTCACAGATCCCCTAAGATCCCGGGTAGGGGAGATAACTTCTACCTCTTGATGGAAGGACCAGGGTCTGGAAGAGTATATATGGGATCAGAAATGGCACAAGGGCCATGTTTGTAAAATACCATGTGCCACAACCAGGAATTTTCTGAAACAATGACAAAAGATATAGTCCCTCCTTCCCTCTAGACGGGTATAAACAAGATAAAGCAAAATAAAACAAAATTAAAGATCAATTGAGGAGTCAAACTGAGATAGGAAATAATCAACAAGGATTTTGGATTTCTTTTTTTTTTTTTTTTTAAGATTCATTTTATTTGAGAGAGATTGGGAGTGAGTAGGTAGAGGAGCAGAGGGAGAGAATCTTCAAACAGACTCCTGGTTGAGCACAGAGCCTAATAAGGCTTGATCCCACCACCCATGAGACCCTGACCTGAGCTGAAACCAAGAGTTGGCCACTTAACCAGCTGAGCCACCCAGGAGCTCCTCTTAAAAAAAGAAAAAAAAATTATTTATTTATTGAGAGCATGAGCCATGATAGCAGCAGAGGGAGAAGCAGACTCCCCACTGAACAGGGAGTCCAATGCAGGACTCAGTCCTAGGACTCTGGGATCATGACCTGAGCCAAAGGCAGACACTTAACTGACTGAGCCCCCCAGGTGTCCCGGGAGAGAGAGTCTTAAGCTGAATCTCTGTTGAGCATGGAGCCAGACATGGGACTCAATCTCCCACTCTGAGATTGTGACCCTGAGATCACAACCTGAGCCAAGACCAAGAGTATGATGCTCAACCCTGTGCCACCCAGGTACCCCAGGATGGTAGATTTCTTAATGTCCATCACCTTCAGTGTTCAATCAGTTGAAATTTTACCTTTTCTCCCTAATTCATTTTTAGAATAGCTGTCCTATGACCATCGCTACACACGCCCCAACGATAGACAGCTCAGGGAGAGTCACGAGTGTGTAGAAAGCAGGACAGTGTGCTCGAGAGTGACATCGGTGTCAGTGTGTGTAAAGGTGCGTGGGAAGCCCTTAACCACAACCCATGCTCTCCCGAGTGACAGGATCAGGCTACACAACCCTACTGTCCAAGTTCTGCGGTTCAGTCTAGAAAACACAGTAAGTCTAACTGGCTACACAGTGAGGAAGCTGAACTTCACTCGGTAGGTAGGAAATCATGCTGGGTAAGACCTAGAGTGTTGCCACATTGAACAATGAAGACATACCCTAAAGGCAAGTGGGGGAGTGGGCACTAGGGACTCTTCAATGAGAGAAAAAGGACCCAACCTTGCTTTAGAAAAATATGCCCTGGGAGGAGCATGGAAGGTGGGTTGGTGGAGCCATAAGATGCTCTTCCTGTAACATCTCTGGGGGCTTTCAGAAGACCACACGAACCACGGGGATACCAGGGCACAGTGCACTGCCCACCCCATCGTGGACTGAGGGGTGAAAAGCAGCTCACCTCTCTCTTGCAGCTGGTGGGATAAAACAGAGAAGACAGAGAGAAAACAGGGGTGGACCCAGGGCACACGGTCTTAGGAGCCTTTGGGAGGATAAGAATAACTACATTAATAACATGAAAAGTACATATCGAGTACTTCCTGGACATCACACTAAGTTCTTTACCAACCTTACTACTTAACCACCTCCTTACCTCTAGTTTAGAGAGGACGTTCCTGGGGCTCAAAGAGGCTGAATCAGGTCCCCAAGTTTGGACAGGTGTAAGTGACAGACCCAGGACTGAATGAGGACCTGCCTAGACCCAGAGCCCATGGCAGTCAGCATATGCAAAGGCCCTCCAAAGGAGAATCCGTGCTGTGCATTTACACCAGGACCAGCACAACTCACCAGGGTCAAAGGCCAACAAGGTCTTCTCTTTCATGAATTAGGCTGCCCTCCATCCACCAGCAAAGGTCCCTGGGAAACAGAGTGAAGGAAGAGGAAGCAGCCAGATCTGGTGGGCTTTGGGAATGGAGCCTCTGTTCTTTAGATTTCAAGACCAGGGGCGCCTGGGTGGCTCAGTGGGTTAAAGCCTCTGCCTTCAGCTCAGGTCATGATCTCAGGGTCCTGGGATCGAGTCCCACATCAGGCTCTCTGCTCAGCAGGGAGTCTGCCTCCCCCTCTCTCTCTGCCTGCCTCTCTGCCTAATTGTGATCTCTCTCTCACTGTCAAATAAATAAATAAAATCTTTTTTTGAAAAAGATTTTATTTGTTTGAGAGAGAGAGAGAGAGGGAGGGAGGGAGAGCATCAGAGGGACAAGGAGATTCCTGGTGGAGCTGGGAGCCTGACGTGGGACTTGATCCTGGGACTCCGGGATCACTGCCTTAGCCAAAGGCAGTTGCTTAACCAACTGAGCCACCCAGGCGCCCAAATAAATAAAATCTTAAAAAAAAAAAATAAAAAGAATTCAAGACCAGCGTGAACCTATAGCCTATTGATGTGGGGAGAAAGGGAGGGCAGGAAGCAAAGGTAATTTAGAGGCTGCAGCCAACTTATCACTTGTTCAGTGATAACTTTCTCTACAAGGGGCTACAGATGGGAGATCCCACAATGTGGGGAAGAGGAGGGTTGCATTTTTGTTCTGCTGCACTCGAAGCAGGTCAACCAGATAGATTTGTCTAGGGGGCACTTGGACAGATCAGGAGTCAGGATGCAGGAAGTTCAAAAGGAGGAATAGCGGCACCTGAATGGCTCAATCAGTTAAGTGTGTGACGTCAGCTCAGGTCATGATCTCGGGGTCCTGGGATCGAGCCCCACATCAGACTTTGCACTCAACGGGAAGTCTTCTTGTCCCTCTACCCTTCCTCCTGCTCCTGTTCTCTCTCTCTCTCTCTCTTTCAAATGAATAAGCAGAATATTTTTTAAAAACTAAAAATTTTTTAAAAATAAAAATATATAAAAGAAAAGTAAGAAAGACATTTCTGCTGGACCCCTTTCCGTCCTCTTTCCCCAACAGCTTGACTTCTGAGAGCACAGCTTTCTGAGAGTAATTTCTCCACAGACCCTGGCCCACGCTTTCTTGGTCCTTCCCATCAAGAGTGGGGAGACCTTCTGCCTCAGGGACAAGAGATAAACAAGGATCAAGGGCAGAGTCGTCCTCTGGGGCTCCAGGAACCCAGCTGCATCTTGGAAGGCTCTTGTTTCTGGGTTGGGCGGCTTATAACAAAGCTGGCTCTCACCTCCCATGCTTCCGAGGTATATGGCGCAGCTTGAAATGTACTGATTAATATTTAACCTCTTGACTGTCTCCCCAAGAGAGGTCATGCCATTAGAAACATCAGAGACTTGCTGGGGAATGATTTACTCGCTGGTTCAGTTGACTGGCTTTCCTGAACATGTGGCACATGAGGTATGAGCTCTGAAAATTGCTGCATGGGTGAGTGGGCGGGCAAATGAATAGCATGAGCTGGTGAGAGGGTCTTCGCGGCCATCCTCAACGTGGCTGGTCGCATTCCTTTTCCTATATTTGTTTTTACAGCATCACCTTAGCTGTTGCAAAAGAGATTGCCATGAAATCTCTGAGCATTTTCTAAGATACGGAGTAGGGGATGGTGTGTTTAGCCATGCAAAGTGGTTAAAAAGACAGTTCTAGGAGCTGGACCACTCGGGGGGACTCTGGGCTCGCCTCTGGACAACTCTGGGACAGCGGGTGACTCTCTTTACCCTTCTGTACCTCAGTTTTCTTCTCCACAGTGGGAGAGGGTCAGAACATTCAGAACTCCACTCTCAAAGCGGTAGGACAATCTCTATAAAACACCAACTCTCTACAAAACATGGTTCTGGGTTCTAAATGCTCAAAAAAATTTAACTAATATTATTGTTGTAAATTATGCGTCCCTCTGAATTCCCTGTTATGGTTTCAGGTATTAAAAACAAGACAACATGGATGCCTGGGTGGCTCAGTTAGTTAAGTGTCTGCCTTGGGCTCAGGTCATGATCTCAGGATCCTGGGATCAAGCACGTGTAGGGCTCCCTGCTCAGCGGGGAGTCTGCTTCTCTCTCTCCCTGCCTCTGCCCCTGCTGGTGAACTCTCTCTCTCTCTCTCTCTCTTTCTCAAATAAATAAATAAAATCTTTAATCACACATACACACACACACACACACACAAGACAACACGTCCCAAATGGAGTCCCTTATGCTAAGCCCCACATCACAAATCAAGACTTGACTTAATGACAGTTTTGGCTCACCCTGAGATGGAACCTTTAACCAGTCAGTCTGGACTTGCCTGATCAACACCAGTTAGGACACCTGCCCGACAGACCCCTGCCATCTCCTAAGGAAAGTGGCCTCAGATAACCAACCATGTCTTTGCCAGTGTCTCTTGTCTTGTACAGCAACTCGGATGGAATTCCTTTTTTCCTGCTAGATTGGACGCTGCCTGATTTGAATTGACTTTGCTCAAATAAACTGTTCAAATTTTTAACACATCTCAGTTCATCTTTTAACACAGTTGCCCACGGGTATCTGTCCTGTCTTTATTACCCAATATCGGTCTCGTCTGCTTCTGCTTCCATTTCCAAAGAATGTTTAAAAGGAAGAACCATAACTTGGTTCATTCTGTGCATGCGTGTGGATCTCTGTTTTCTAAAGTCCCACAGAACCACTGCTGGGTTGAATCCTACATGTCCAACAATAAGGAATTTATTAAATAAATGTTAATAAATACATAAAGGGAAACAGCAATTAAACAACATTTTTTTTTTCAGAAATTTTCAGTGAGTTAAAAACTTAAGGAAATACATCCAGAAATAGCCTTTGAACTGCAGTATGACCTCAAGTCTATGAAATACGTAAGTCGAGAAAAAAGGCTGGAAGGTAATGTACGGGTGCTTCGGCAGAGGGGTGAGCCTTGGGTGGGGGACTGGTGCTGTTTTCTTTGGGGACCTCATGGCGTGACATTGCCCAGTGGCATGGTAAAAGCTGCCAGTTCCTGGTGGAGCGGATGTGGATGAAGCTTCCTGCCTCCAGGAAAGTTCTGGAGTAACTGTTGGTTAGATGATGACTCCACATTTCTCAGGTTCCTCCGGGCAGCATATTTCTTTCTCCCTGTCAGAGTGTTGATTAAATGATGTTGATTGAGCTGGTGCACTTGTGGCCATTGGTCATCTTATTCAAGGCTTGGGAGGGGAGCAAAGAGGTGACGTGAGTGAGAGTGGACTCCTAAAGATATTGGACAAGCAACTGGAACTGGAGAGTAGAGGGGGGGAGGGGAGGGGAGGTAAGGGGAAGGGAGAGGAAGGCCGAGGACAGAGGAGGGGAGGGGAAGAGGCAGAGGAGGAGGAGGCGAGCTTCCCCTCCAGAAAATATTTAAGAAGCATTCAGAAACGGGAGGAGGGGTGGACTCCATCCTGGTCGGAGATAAAGGAGCTGGTCTTGAGCATGACCCAGAGTGACCCTCAGGGGGCCTGGGTTCTGAAACCTTGCTCCAGCATCAGCAGGGTGGTCCCACCTGCAGCACCCCCGGAAGTGTTAGAAACATGAGCCCCATCCTCTAAGGCAACCGAACCTGCACTCAACGAGGTTGTGGGGTGCTTTGTGTTCATCAGAGTCACAGAGGGAGGGGAGCTCGGGGGACTGGCCGTCCAGGGTCAGGAAGGGAGGAAACGACAGCCCAGGGGCAGCCTGCAAGGGCAGGGAGGGTGGGCCAGGCAGCCTCGCCGTGCTCCAGCGGCTCGCAGCCCAGACAGCCGCAGAGGTCGATTGCTGGCATCTGCTCCAAGGTGAACCAGCCCAGCCATATTTTAAACCATGAAGTCGTAAATGATTGAAAGGTACTTCATCATAACTTTGGCTCTTGCGGTACCTGCTAAATGTCGACGCTTGGCGTAATCAAGAATCATTCCCATTCTGCTGTGGAGGGCAGAGCCTTCACTTCGGGATGTATCGCAGCTGTCCGGGGAGGGGCATCCGCTGAACTTGATTTCCCCGCGGGCTGGGAGGGTTGCTAGCCTCCGAAGCTCTTCCTCTGCCTTCTCTTTTGAAATCTGCCTCGGGCAACCGCCTGGCCACTGCTTCCTAGAGAAATGGCAGGAAAAACCTTGCCAAGTTTGGAGGGTGACAGAGGCTGGCCCTCCCCCATCTCTCACCACTTCCAGAAACTTCCGGGGACCTCCAGGTAAGTCTGCTTCTAGCAGGGTAGATGCTTACGCTCCACCGGCCCCAGGTCCCCAAACGGCAGGTGATTTCCTGGGTCCAGAGCCCTTTCTTGGATTCTGTCTCCCCATCTCTTAGGGAGTAGGGGAGAATCTTCCTTTTCCACAGCGACGTCCCGCCATGAGCGCTGTCACAGCCACCGGGACAGAGCAGGTAACTCAGTGGTCCCAAGGTGGCCCAAGCCTCGTCTTTCTATAAACTGGAAACACTAAAGGCCAGGGGAAAGCCTGGGAAGATTCCAGAAGAAGAGCAGCATTCTGGAAATTCAACCCCAGGGAGTCACGGCCCAAGGGTGAAGGGTCCCCGCCCCTAACCAGGAGCCCCGGTTTACAGGGAGGTGGTGGATCAGCCCCTCCACCACCTTTCCCTGGGCTGCACCCCAGGCGGGGACCCAAGGTCCCAGTGCCCCAGACTCCCTGCTCCTCCCACCCCAGCCCTCGAAGCTCCTGTTCCTACAACACCCAGTTCCCTGGGGAACCCTCCATGGGCTGCACTCCTCAAGCTGTTCTCACCAGATTCCCTGTGCTCTCACCTGGAGCCTCTCTCCTACAGCCTGACCTGCCCTCCTCCCACCACCACGGTGAACTTGGGCCAGGTGTGACCCGGACCACCTGCCACCAGCCATTCTCCTGCCGGAGGGATTTCCTTCTTCCCATTACAGTAGGCCCTGTGGCCGGCATGCCAGGGCCCGTGTGCACTCACTAGGGGCGGTGTGGGGTCAGCTCTCAGCACTGCGGCACCCTGGACCCTGGAATTCTCCTGGCCTTCATTTGTTTGAGCTCCGGTTGCTCACACCCATGTTAAGAGTGGGTTCTGCGTCCTTATTTTGAAGCGTCCCCTGCTCTACAATACAGTATGGTGTGAACATTTATCCCACTGATCGAAGCTTCTAGTCCTTCTGTTCAATGACCACGTCCCTCCTCTCCCTAGTCGCATAGCTCTTTGCTCTCATGGGGAAACCGCTGCCCACTTCACCAACAAAAATTCATTTTTACCTCTGCGATCGACTTGCTTTCTTCCCAGATGGTTTGTTAGCTTTCGCCGTGGCGTCTAAATGCTTCCGCAGTTTTTGAAACTCTTGCACTGTTCAACCATTTTCTACTTCTTGGAACTTTTGAATTTTGAATAAGCAGATAAGTATTCACATTTGCATAAAATCCTTTAAACGGGCAAACAGAGACCAGTACAAGTCTTAGAAATATTTTTAGGCTCTGTGGTAAATTCAAAATTGGTGACAGTGACATGCTTAGCGTTACATGTTACAGAATTAGGAATGTGCTGGAGGAGTTGTTTTTGTCAACTCACATACCATTTACACGATAGTCCCAGGAGATCTCGGGCCTCCCTCTCTGCAGTGGACTTTAGCCAAAGGGGATATTCTGAAGTTATTTGTCCATCAATGCAAACTCTGACCTTTTCACAGAATGAAAAAAAAAGTCTTCTCTCTAGAAATCACCTCTTCGTACCTTCTCTATTGTCGGCAGGCTAAAGTCACAGTTGGTTTGCAGTTAATAAAGAGCAATTTAACTCGGGGCCTGTAGCCATGGAGGTCAGAGGTTAACAACAAGGTAGGTGCTGCTGCTGCTGGACCTTCCTTCTAGCCCACAACTACTGCTGTTTGGTATGGGAGCCCAACTCCTGGGGATCTACCCCATCAGATGTGATCAAGCATTTTTATCTGTGCCGGTTCATTCTATGGGTCAGTGGCTAGTCGATGGTGCCCAGATGTTGATCAAACACTAGTCTAGATATGGCTGTGAAGGTATTTATTTAGGTGAGGTTAACATTTAAATCAGCGAACTTTGAGTAAAGCAGATCACTCTCCCTACTGTGGGTGGGCCTCATCCAATCAGTTGAAGGCTGTAAGAGAACAAGACAGAGCTCCCCAAGGACGAAGGGATTCTGCCTCCAGACTCCAACTGCAGCATCAACTCTTCCTGGAGTCTCCAGCCTCCCAGCCTACCCTCCAGATTTCAGACTTGCCAACCCCCACAATCACCTGGGTCAATTCTTTAAATCTAACTACACACACACACACACACACACACACACACACACACACACACACCCTACTGATCGTTTCTCTGCAGAATTCTAATACTCTATCCAATGATATTTTCCTTCTTGAAATTATATTTAACTCTTGTTAACCGTGAGAATAACATCAGACAAGCACCAGTCAAAGGACATTCTCTACGGTGCCTGACTAATACTCAAAATTGCCAAGGTCATCACATCTAGGAAAGTCTGAGAAACTGTCAAGCCCGGAGGAGCCTAAAGTGATATGACAACTGACTGCAGGGTGGGGTCCTGGACAGGATCCTAGGACCGAGAAAGGCTATTACATAAGAACTAAAGAAATATACGGTCTATAGTTAATAATAGTGTATCGATATTAGTTCATTTGTTGTGATAAATCATAGTAACACAAGCCATTCGTAATAAGAGAGGGCGTATGGATTATATGGGAATTCTCTGTGCTTTTCTGCAACTCTTCTGTAAATCTAAAACTATTTTAAAGTAAAAAGCATATCTTAAAAACATACTTATTACTGGACTGCCTGGGTGGCTCAGTCAGTTGAGTGGCTGTTTCTTAATTTTGGTCCAGGTCATGCTCTCAATGTCTTGGGGTCAAGACCTGTGTTGGGCTCCATCCTGAGTGTGGAGCCTGCTTGGGATTCTCTCTCTCCCTCTGCCCCTCCCTCTTGCTCTCTCTCTCTCCCTCTCTCTCCCAAAAAAAAAAAATATATCATATATATCAAAATATATATATATCCTATATCTCTTTATATATATAGATATCACTTTACTTTCCATACATGAATTCATTTAAAAATATGCATTAAATCACAAAAAAATATATTTTAAAATATATGTTTTATTTTACTTTTCTAATACATATAATTTGTTCAGAAAATGCGTCTTGAACACTGGCTGTCTACCAGATGTGGTGTCATGTATTACTTCGTTTATGAGGAAACAATTTCGTTACCTCGGTACCTCCAACACCAATAAATGAACTCAAATATCCAACCAACCGGATTCTCTTTTGTGCGGACACAGTGGGGTGGATAACGGGGGATGGGGACTAGACAGGGCAGGTAGAGTCACAGGTTAATGGCTTTGTCAGCCCATGAGGGATGTCAACAACCCCGCTGCGATTCTCCATTTGACGTGAATATCACGCCCGGTGCTGTCCTTGCTGCAGAAACCTGGGAAGTCCCCCCACTGAGCTCGCCAGTAGTGTAAGTGCTGAAGCAGGTCAGACTGGTAAGGAGACCCTGGTCCGGAGAGGACCATCGGCAGTGCGGCCATGGCGGGTCCCCCTTGTGGCTTTGTTCAGCTCCTGGCTCTGCGTGGCTGGTGGGGCTGTGGCAGTCTGTGGGGGGTGCTCCCGTGGCCGCCCCAGCTGCCCAGTCTCCATTTTACTCGAGGGGTGGTTTTCCCACAGGGGATCTGGGAATGTGTTCTCGTGGGTCTGCTCAGGATTTTTGTAAGAGCCTTTCCAGATTTGCACGTCTGTAAGTCCTGCCTTGTAGATTGTACCAAGACGTGAAGCACTTTATAAACGTTAAGAGTAATCATGACATCTGTTTTAAGGACGCGTGTGTGTTAATGATGGGGGGGTATGATTCGGCTTTCCCAACTCTTTAAAAGATTTTATTTATCCATATGAGACAGAGAGAGAGAGAGCATGAGAGGAGGGAGGGACAGAGGGAGAGGGAGAGACTCCCCGCTGAGCAGGGAGCCCAGTGTGGGACTCGATCCCAGGACCCTGGGATTATGACCTGAGCCAAAGGCAGACGCTCAACCGACTGAGCCACCCTGGCGCTCTGCTTTCCCAACTTTTCAAAAGTGAACTTTTAAAGGAACTCTTTTTCCTAGGATTTCTGGTTTTACCAAATCTGCTCAGGGCAGGTGACCTGAATAAAGGCAACAGGTCGATGCTCTTTTGAAGATGAAGAGGCTCTCCACTTGGCTGCGGGCTTCCCAGCCACATGCGGCAGGCGTTACTGCATTACTGCCTTGTCTTGGCTCCTTCCTCATCACACTGCCAGGGTCCCCGTAGTCCCTCACTGGCCGTTCCCTCTGAACGGTCCCCATCCAGAGTTCTGTCCTGGACTTCCTCCTCTCCTCTCTCTACCTGCTTGTCTGTAGCCACGCCTTCTCCGTGGAGAGGACTCTGCAACCAGTCACTGCCTCCACTGCGGTGACTTCCAAATGTCTTATCTTTGGCTCTGACCCCTGCCCACCGCCCCCACACACACTCCCAGAGCCACGTCCCCACTGACTGCGCCCCTTTGTGATCACAGACTCAGGCTCCACCCCACCCACGCTCTCCTTCTCTCTTCTCACTCCGTGTCCGGTTCATCTGCAAGTCCTACTAGCTTTGCCTTCAAAACACACCCAAACCCACCACCTCTGCCTTCACGTCTTCCATCTTGGTCCGAGGCACAACCATTCACACGTGGCCTCCCTGATCCTGTGTATGCCTCCGATGGTCCCCTGAAATGTGCTCTCCCCATCTTGGTGATGCATAAAAACTTGGGAGTTAGAGCACGATGATCCCACACTTACATCCTTCCGATGGGCTCAAGCAACACACGCGTATCCAAACTCCCCCCCGGCTCACGAAGCCCTGCCCAGACCGGGCCACTCTGGCCGCCCTGAGCCTGCCTCATTTTCCCCTCGGGGCTCCCTGCTCTGGTCTCTCCAGCCTCTCACCACAGTTGCATCTCTCCATTTTAGTACCCTCTCAACCCTCCTCACTCCCTGGTGTTTTTACTGTTGGTTTGGGTGCTCGCTTATTGGCAGTCCTATGCCCAGCAGGCTCACCCAGAGCTGGGTCTTTCTAGAACCCAAAGTCTATGCTCAAGGGGTCATGGGAACAATAAAGAAAGAAATGAAGGATTTGGATTCACTGCTATGGAAATGTTCGTGGCCTTGCTGCACTCGTCAGCCCTTGCCTCCTTCTGCGTTAGGAGACGTATCGAGGGTGAGACCAAGAAGAGAAGCGATAGTCGTGGGCTGGATCTTGGAGGAGATGGATGGGGGGAGGGGTGGGAAGTCTCAGCCCCAGGGCGCTCGCTGTGGTTCTGCAGATCACAGGGTAAGGGTAAGCATAGATCTCCTCTGACTTAGAAACTGTTCTTAGTTACAGCACTTGTCACCTGCCTTGGTGTTACTGGGTGCTTCCCATACAGCACCATTTGGTCCATCCCTCTAGGTTTCAAGAGCCCCTTCTCCAGTGTCACTGTATATACTGGGTTTTCTTTAACATGCTCTAGAAGGACGCAGAACCTCCCCAGGACTTGTTGAATTTGATCCCGGAAGGGAACAAAATCTTTCAACATTCTTGAACTGATACATTTCCACTTAGCTAAATCATGAATAAAATTATAATGTTCTTTACGGAACGTAACCCTATTATTGTGATCTGGGAGTCTAGACTGCTCTTCAAAAACGCTTTTGTGCTGTTTGCTTGGGTTGAGTTTTACTATTTTAGTAGTAGAGGCAACCTATGCCGAAGACGTCTTCTATTCCATTGTGTAATCAAAGTAAAGTGATTATCGGTGTTGATTTGCTACCAATGGGCACTGTCGGTCTTTTTTTAAACTACACTTTTGCCCATCTTTCATTTTGTATTTTTAAATATTTTTTTAATATTTACAATGGTTTTCATTTCAGACTCATCTTTGATCACTCACTCAGACACTGATTCAGAGGCTCATTATTTAAATCCTTACATATCTGAGCCTTTCTGACCAATAGAGGACAGCTTTGTTGCCTGTATAATTTTTCAATCGGTTTGCAAAAATCCCTTACCTTGTGACTTTGAATTTATCCATCCTGTAAAGCCCAGAGCTTTGTGATTCCTTAACTGGGTTTTCTTTTTTTCTTTCATGCCGACCCTAAATTAAATCATTCCAGAGATAAGTGGACGGGGACAGAACAAGCTGGCCGTTCATGGCCACGTTGGCGTGCTTGGTGTGCCGTTTAAATCATTTATCACATTAGCTGCAAAACATGTTTGTGACATTTCGGCAACCTTCCATTTGATGGGGGTCCAATGTACGGCCCTAATTAATCCAGAGATGATGCTGATCATTTCCCATCTGTCTCTTCTGCTGGCACTGTTTTTTTGAGACAGAAGACCCTGCCAAAGGGTTAGAGTATACCATCCTCCATTTAAGTTTATTCTTAGACTCTTTGACCTGTGGCTTTGGATATACCTCTGGCAGCCTGGGGACCAATTGGGGTAATGCTCTCCCGTGCGCTGTTACCCACTGTGTCTATCACATGTTTCTCTCTATAGACTGTTCATATCTGCACATGATGAGAGATGTGTAGGAGGTCATCTGTGGACTTGGCATGAGATCCAACTACATGATGAGAAGCCAGTAAGTGAGACAGAATCCATTCGCAGTGACTTCTGAGGCCAGTACCTCGAGTGTGGAGTAGACTTCCCCTCTAGGGTAAGAGCCTCTCCCATCAGATTCTCATGAACTGGTTTTCCACCCACCCCTTTCGTTAGAGAACAGAAGCTTTCAGAATTATTATTTTTACATAGTATACTGTTTCTTCTCTGCTATTCTTTCTTATTGTGAAAATATTAGGCATTGCATATGTTTACCTCCCCTCCTCCCTGCAAAATGCGGTGACAATTGAAAAATCTCTCATCAGCTTTGTTCAGGGATCATGACAATGAAAGGAATCAATAGAGGGCTGCAGGCACCTCCTACAGACAGAGCCCACTGCGTCCATGTAGAAAAAGAATGGCATATTGTCTCAGTTTAACAGATCTACCCCTGGCTTTGTTTACGTCCATCCAACCGTTTAGAATCAAAATGCGTTCGGGATTTCGTGGTCGGTCAGGAGGTCTGCCGCAGAATGAATGGCATCCCGAACCTCTGCCTCCCGAGGTCCCAGCCCACCAACAGCACCTGGGACCAACGTCCTGCCAACCCGGAGATCCAAATCCAGTGGGTTATCATCGGGTCCAGCAATCTGTCCTTTTCTGAAAGCTTCTAGGTGTATCCGTCATCAGTCATGTGATGGGAGACCGGAGAACTTCTGCATCCTAGATCTGTAATGCTTCAGGGATTAAATTGTTCCCGTCTCTAAAGGGAAACTGAGGTCCAAGACCACAAAGCAGAGGGCCTCTCGAAAACACGCGGTCGTTCAGTACACCCAGCACATTCATTTAAGAAAGACAGGAGGGGCGCCTGGGTGGCTCAGTGGGTTAAAACCTCTGCCTTCGGCTCAGGTCATGATTTCAGGGTCCTGGGATCGAGCCCCACATCTGGTTCTCTGCTTCGCAGGGAGCCTGCTTCCCCCTCTCTCTCTACCTGCCTCTTTGCCTGCTTGTGATCTCTCTCTGTCAAATAAATAAACAAAATCTTAAAAAAAAAAAAGATAGAAACATCTCTGTCACATCTTAGGAAAATTTGCATCCACGAGGCTTAAATGTTCTAAAAACTGCTCTCGAAAACTCAAACCCTCTCACACTATGAAAATGTCATCACAACATCCAGAGACGACTTCTGGGGTCCTGGGAAGGACCCAGTGAGCCCTGGGTTTCCCTGAGAAGTAAATCACCCACATTTGATAACTGATTTGAAACTGATAAATCAGTTGTTGCGCTGCCCCCAAGAAATCACAATATAATTATTTGCACTTTTACGTTGGTCCCCAAGCTTTGATTTGAAAGCCTGATTTGGGGTTTGGGCAGTGGGCAGTGAAGTCTATTCAAAACATGACACAACATCTTAGGTAAAGAAGATTTACTAAACGTCATCCTACCTGGAGCATCGGCACATGGGACGCTCGATGAATGTTTCCAGGCCACCTGGAAAGTCACTTAAATAAGAGAGGAAAGTCTGATCCCTTCTTTGTTTCTACTCTGTTGGGTATCATACACATTCACTGTGGTGACAGTCATTTCTAGAAGGCATTTTGGTGTTTTGAGAAAGCAGTTAATAACTGTGACTTGCAGCGCGTGGATTTCTTCTGCTGTTTCAGTTAGATTCTTCACTCTTCTGTTGGGGGTCAGCATGAACTTCAAGATCTAGATATGAAAATGAAACCCACTATGAAAAAGATGGCAAGCAAACAGTAAACGTCTAGAACACAGCTGGGAATGGGTGGGTTGGATTCTGGCGTTTCTCCATCAGCCATAGCGACAAAGCGATACTGGGTCAAATTTTTAAAACTCCAGCTTCGCTGGGCACTCTCATGAGACCAAGCCCCTGGCAGTGGCGATTATAGTCCTTTCTAGACAGTCCCTTCGGAGCTGGAATGCCAGCTATGCAGGGAAGCCGGAGGGGAATGTGTTCACCTCTTAGCCTTGACCTGTGGGTCGGGAGGAGACATCCCTGGAAGCCGAGCTTTGAAAGCAGAAGATAAACAGTGATGGATGTCAGGGGACTTAAAAGGGAGCAAAAGCAGCTGGCCGCCCAGGGGGTGCACAGGCTCGCCTTACTCAGCACCACCCCCGAGCCCCGAGGTTGTGGGTGATTTGCACGCATTTGCTCAGACTTTCACAACAGTGGATGTGGCTTAGAAGGGGAAGCGTCTGCCGAGGGCTGATGACCTCCCCACTCTCTGGCTCAAGCTGCCTAGAAGAGTCAAATGAATGTTTAATCTCTAAATCTAAAGGCGACTGAAAGTTGCCTTGATTTGCCCCAAGGGTCCCGTGTGGGGAAAAATCAGGGCCCAGGGCTTGCTTTCTCAGGAGGTAAACCGGGCCAGGAGGGGATCCCCGGGAGCCCACAGTGGTCACTGCTGCCCCACTCACGCTGTTGGGGACCCTCTAGGAAAAGCTGCAGCCGTTGTCCCATCTCTGTCACTCCAGGCCACAGGCAGAAGGGAACTTTAAGGACTCCTCTCACTGTCATTCCAGGCTCTTCTTTATACTTTGTGGTTTCTGCTGCTTCTCCTAAAATCGCCTGCATGTCCAGCACACCCCAGAGGACCAGACTCTATGTCGGGCTCCCCACGGGGTCCCTCTGCCTGCTTTCCTGCCTCTGACATTTGCCCAGGACCCACGCCTCCCTGCCAACCCCCCTGAGGAATTCGACCCCATCCTTTAGAGCTCACCTCCTTCACCTTTCCAAGACCCTGTTCCCAGAGCCCCAAGGGCATGCTGTTCCCCTGTCTTTGCACTCTCTGCCTTCTGTGCTTCATCCACTCAAGTAATTCAATAATATTTGTTGACTCAACAATCGTTATGTACTAATACATCCTCTAACGAGCAATTAGCTTTTGGGGCAGTGTTAAAAATCCCCGGAATCGACGTACCTTTGATGAGAGTTCATCTGGGACTGTCCTTGTCATCAGAGCAGGAGTGGCTGGGGGCCTCCCCAGGCCCCCTCTGGAGACTCAGCCCCGGCCTTTGATAGCCTCCTTGCCGTCTGGCTTGATGTGCCAGACTCCTCACCTGCCGTGTTCTTGGGTCAACCATTTCTGCAAGCATCTCTGCTTTCCTTTGCTCTCAGAGCGATCTGGACGTTGCCAAACGGTACCTCGTGTGGCTCATGATCTGTATTTCCCTGACACTCTAGAATATTGTAATGTTTTCCTATATTTATTCCCCAGTTAGGCTTTCTCCTTCATGACGCCTGGCCATGATTTTGTCCAATTTACATGCATGTGCATATACACGCCTGTACACGTATGTGTGTTCACATGCATGTGTATATTCATACATACACGCACGCACCTGTAACACATACATAGCCATGCGGATAGCTCACGGATTCATGGCTCATTATTTATTCTGCACAGCGATCCCTTGACAGTTGTAGGTTTCACATACATCCTCCCCTCCTTTCCAGTTTATCTTACCACTTTATTATGGTTTCTCTCGTGGGACAGAACATTTTCATGTGACGTGGGCAAATTAAAAACATTGTTCGTCAGACCAAACACACTGAGAGGAAAACACACACACGCGTACGGCTCGCTGAACGACAGCCCAGGGAACACTCTTGCAGCCGCCACGGACGTTGGGAGAAAGACCACCAGGTGCTCCTCCAAGGGAACTGCCGTTCTGACTTTGAACGCCGTGCATCTCTACCCTTACAGCCGTTTCTCTGGACATCTGTCTCTGAGCTCATTGGCTTCGTGCTGCCTGTCTTGGGGGCCGCCCCATAAACAGAGCCACACAATTATTTTCTGGGTTCTTTCACTTAAATTTTAGGAAGCCAACAAATTCTAAAATTTGTATGGAAATTGAAGGGTCAGGAATAACCGTGACGTTACTGGACAGGGAGACTGCTGTTTCCGGGTGACGGCTATCATGACCGAAGCTGATGGGACACATTGTATCGATGCCTATCTTTCAAACGTATGTGCACGCGTTTCTTCGGGGCACGCGCCGAATGTGAAATCGCAGGCAGGTAGTTGTACACAGAGTAACCATAAATTCCCTCTTGATCCGAATAATTCGTGTTCCTGCCTAGGATTGTGTCCCGGCTTCATATGTTGCCTTATACGGATATCTGATTGTTCTAGAATAGTTTATTGCAAAGATTACCTCTTTCTCACTGCCCTAGGCTGCCACCGTTCTCGGAAATTGTGTTCACGTATGCTGTTTCTCCCGCTGTCTCCCCCAGAAACCTGCTCATTCATCATCTTCCAGCCTCAATCACCATCCTCCCCCACTGCCCCCCGCCCCTTTTTGGAAATGTTTATTCTCTCCCTCCCAAGTATCCGGGCGAGTGGCCCGCCCCTCTCGGCTGTCACGCAGGAATGCAACTGTGGTTTTGCTGGGCGGTCAGGCCCTTGAGCTGTGCCCATTTCATCCCCCACCTGCCCAGCCCCTCTCCAAATGACTGCGTGAAACGGGGATGGGCCCTTCTGCAAACGAAGAAGGAAGTGCCGCGTCCCGAGAAGGAGCTGGAAAGGGCCTCCTTACGCGACAGCAGAGCACACGCGCTGTCTGGACGGACCTGCCTTCAGGTGGGGAAGTGGCTGCCTGACCCGCTTCGGGGCGAGCAGGTGCCGTGTCCCCAGACCCCCCGCAGCACCAGCCGGCTACGGGCTGCGCAGACTTCCCCTGCTGTGGTGGGAGGATGCAGAGAACTTACTTTTCTCGGCTCGGTGCCAACACAGTACAGCTCCCTGCTTCCCCTCCTTGGAAGTCCATTTCATTTCTTATTGTGTTCAGACTTCCTGCTTTTGTGTAGGGATTTCCCTACTTCCAAGCAAGCCCTTACTTTTCCCTTAGCTCTCTTGCCGCTTAGCCACCCTGCGTGGGTATCAGGAGAGCTCCCTGCCCCCAGGGCTGCTAAGCCTAAAGGCTCAGAAGTTGCCCTAAAGGGCAGTGAAGTGCAGGTGCATTGCCATCCTGATGGAACCTTCTGGAAGCTGCCCTAGCATTCCGGGAGGATCGCCTCCATCGGGCCTCAGCCTTGTTGGAATAGATGGACGAGGCTTCGGAGAATACGTTTAATTTGAATTCCTTATGTTCATTTGCTGACTGGTTTATCTGGGAATCAGAAGGCTCTTTTTCAGTCGAAACTGTGGTATAGGGATAATTAGGTCCACGGACGTCTGTCTAATACACCCTCAAATAAAGGACCATTTCAATGGAGAAAACGCAGTAAACACTACAGTCTCGTGACTAGTAATTGTGGAAATTTAAAGACGCACCCCAGTGAAATTCAGTATAGACGTTGGCTGTGGAAGGCAGTGAAAACGAACCTAGACGTTCACGGGATATTAAGTGGAAAAACTCAACATTTTAAAGAGCTTTGTAGAAATGTAATATTATACCTGGATTCACTTAAAGCAGGCTTTACTTTGTCCTGAGCACATGGACTGATAAAGCCCCTTCACCGTATCCGTGAAAGATCGATCGTGATATCTTCAGGTTTTAGCTTTAGTTTAGCTTTAGGTTTAGTAAATATTCCACTACCCAGTAGCGAGTTGGAAAGACTGGATCCAAGTGTTTCTCGAATCTTAATTCCGTTTAGTCCTCATAATAACCCCATAAATTAAATGCTCCTGTTATCACCTCCATTTGCATATGGGGAAACTGAGGCAAGGAGCAGTTAAGCCGCTTATCCAAAGCCACATGGTGAGTGAATGGGGAGGCCGGGCTGTGCCCTGAGCCATAAGGCCACCACCCCTCGAGCTGCACATCCCCGTGTGGATGGCTTCTGACAGTAAAGGCTGCTGGGAGACGAAGGACAGGACAAGACAGGGTCCTGGGGTGACTGGGGAGCAGGACCGCTTTAGCTGCAAGGTCTCTCATGAGGCTAGAATGAAGAGAGGGCACAGCAGGTGATGGCCTAGGGGACGGGCTTCTCAAGGATGGACAGCCAGGGCCAGCTGTGCCCCCCAGGGAGCCGAGCCCACCACCTCCGCTGAAACTCAGCCTTTCCCTTCTCCCTTGGTCTCTCACATGCGGAAGCCCATGCAGAAGGATATGACAGCACTTGTACTTTTGGGGACTTGCCAAGATCTCGGGTAACACCCTGGCCAAGAGTTCGTGAGATGGGAAAAGCAGAGAGGGGTTTGGGCAGAAAAGAGGCGAAGGTTCTGTATTAGTCAGAATCCCTCAGAGAAACAGAACGAGTAGGAGAAAGATAACAGACAACCAGACAGACAGACAGACAGACAGAAGAGAGTAGGAGAGCAGGTGGTACTACTCAGGCCAAGATCGAAGGCCAGAGAACCCGGGGGGCCAATGCCCGAGGGCAGGAGAAGATGGGGTGCCCGGGCTCGGGCCAAGAACTCATCCCCCTTCCCACCCCCTCTCTGCGCCAGTCGGGCCCTCCTGGGAGTGGGTGACACTGCCCACGTGGGTACGGGGCACCTTCTTCCCTCCGTCTGCAGCTTCAAGGGCCCATCACCTCCGTGCACCTGCACCCAGCTCTCCGGGCAGCCCCTGGGCCAGGGGACTCGACAAAATCCGCCACCACAGGTTCCTAAGCCTGGGAGAAGCTCGGCAAAGTAGACACTGAAGGAAACGTAGAAGGAGACAGAGACAGAGAGAGGGAGAGAGGGAGAGAGGGAGGGAGACAGAGAGACAGAGACAGAGGACAGATACACACAGAAAGAGACAAAAACAGAGATAGAGAGACAGAGGACGGAGAGACAGAGAGAGGGGCCGGTCATGCAATTATTTCTCATTTCTATGGAGCGTCACTGGCTGATTGATACAGGGTAATAATAGGACCTGACCCTGAGTAACAGTTTGTTTATTTATTTTTTTAAAGATTTTATTTATTTATTTGATAGAGAGAGATCACAAGTAGGCAGAGAAGCAGGCAGAGAGAGGGGGAAGCAGGCTCCCCGCTGAGCAGAGAGCCTGATGTGGGGCTCGATCCCAGGACCCTGAGAGCATGACCTGAGCCGAAGACAGAGGCTTTAACCCACTGAGCCCCCCAGGTGCCCCTCAAGAGTGGTTTCTAACCTGCTGGGCGCTAGGCTGTGATCATCTCATTTAGCCATCACTGATGATGTAGCTATTTTTTTAAAGATTTTATTTACGTATTTTTGAGAGAGAGAGAGAGCAAGCAGGGAGAGGGGCAGAGGCAGAAGGACAAGCAGACTCCCCACTGAGTGTAGAGCCAGACATGGGGCTCGATCCCACTACCCTGAGATCATGGCCTGAGCCCAAACCAAGAGTTGGTCGCTTAACCGGCTGAGCCACTGAGGAGCCCCACTGGTGGTACTATTACCAGCCCTCTGGTAATGGTAGAGATGAGGATGAGGAGGAGGGTGGGAGTCACCTTCGTCCACCCAGCCATTCCAAAGGACCTGGGGTTTGAGCCCAGTCAGGCCAACCTCAGAGCTTGGATTCCCAGCACCTACTTGACTCTGTCTTGTCGCTCCCTTCCAGCGGGAGCAAGACTTCTCCAAGATAGCCATGCGGACGCCAAAGTCCTCATGGCTCTGACACAGAGGTCGTGATACCCCCGCCTGCTTACGGCAGCGAGGACACAGAGCAGGATATCTGTCCCTTTTCCACGGCAAAAGCGCCTACTCATTATACTCAAGGTTGGGACTTGCCAGGAAGTGAGATGGGTCCCTCCAGACCTTCCATGGAGAGGCCAAGCTGTGATTAGAGAGCTGTGGTCTCAGGGCCCCGGGGGAGGGCAGGGCGGCCACAGACGGCCAGGGGCTGACCCAGAGATTCAGCTCCCCCTGCTGGAGCGCCCCCTGCATCCCCAGGGGGATCAATAAGGCCCTGTGAAAGAACAGAGAGAAAACTCTAGGCAAATAACACATTAGGCGGGGAGTTGAGACCAATTTGGCCACAGATTCCAAAAAGCAGCAGCCAAAGGGATCAAAGAAAAATCCCGAAATGAGTGGTCAGCCAATATGCCTCATATTTCTTTGCAAACGGTCGGATTTCAAATATTATGCTTCTCTTCCCTTGAACCACGGAAATTCTCAGACACTGTGGTTCTTTGGACTGCAAACTCCCTTTCCAGAGCCACCTTTAACATGGGAAATGGCAACAAAGCCTTCGTCATTTAGGTAGAGAAAAAAAAATTATGTTCACTTGGGAGTCAGTTCAAGAAGTGTGTGTTTAATGGTGTCACCATCCTGAAGAGGTCAGGTCTGTCTTAGGGCAGAGGGCGGAGCTGTCAAGTTTGGGGGTGGGGGGAGGTAGGGGGCAAAGCACCCTGAGGGACCCAGCCTTGCATTCCCGATAGCTTCTCAGGCAAAGGGAGCTCAGGCCTGCGCAGGTGTGGCCTCGAGGGTTTCTGGAATGTTCTGCTCAGCTATGCCCAAGAGCTGCTCTCATGGTAATTGGGGCAGAGAGCAGAGGCGGGCAGTGCTGCCTCTGGCCTGCCGAGTTCACTGTGGTCTAGCTGCCAGGATGCAGCCCATGTGCGCTGGGGGTACCGCAGGGCACCGTACCCCACGGGCGCTCAGGCTCCGCAGTGGGTGTCTCAACGCTTTTGAAGCTCTAACGATGAGCTGACTTTCTGCCCCCACAGCCAGGCCTGGTGCCCCCTGGTTCTTGCTAGTCCATCTCTCCACCACCCCACCGGGCTGCTCCGGTGACCCTGGCTGGGGGCCAGCAGGGAATCTCAAACACTCCCGCCTACCTGACATTGCATCCGGCCACTTCCTGAACCGCCTGCCACCTGATCAGATCTCCTCTGATGGTGCGGGGCGGGGGGCAGGGGGTAGGGTCAGCTCTCCCTCCCCAGCGTGGCCGTAAAGGAGGCTTCCTTTCCCCTGGGGCTGAGATAGCGCCACTAGGAGATAGCTGCTAGGAGCCTGGCTTACTTTTCTCTAAATCCCGAATCCAAGCAAAATTTCTTGGGTCTCACAGAGCAAGTATCCCACCTTGATCTCGGAAATCAGCCCTCTAAAGGCCGGAACTAGTCCATTTAGGCACGGCTTGGTCTATGGAGAGTCGGCGTCATTTTAAAATAAATTGAAGGGGGTGCCTGGATGGCTCGGTGGGTAAAAGCTTCTGCCCTCAGCTCAGGTCATGATCCAGGGTCCTGGGATCGAGTCCCGCATTGGGCTCTCTGCTCAGCGGGGAGCCTGCTTCTCCCTCCCCCTCCTCCCCGCCCCTGCTTGTGCTCTATCACTCTCTCTCTCAAATGAATAGAATAAAATCTTTAAAAAAAGGAAGAAGAAGAAGAATCTCTCTCTGGAGAGCTAATATGGGGGAGGTGGTGGCCAAACATCTTTCTGTGACAGATGATTCCCAGACTGGAAAGGTTAAACCTTCCAAAGAGTGTGTTGGGAGGGGCAGCTGGAGGAGAAAGAAGAAGGAAGCCTCCATGGAGTCAGGTCCAGTGGGAACCCGGACCTAACTTCATCCTGCCCCCGTCTTCTCCGTCATCGTTAAGCACTGTGAGAAGGCGAGGAGGGTGCTACAAATTGACTTCTGCTTCTAATAAACCCTGCACATACTTATTCTATGAAAGAAACTGTGCCCCACGGTCAAGAGTTCCCCATGGGACCCCAAATCGCAACCTTACCACTCACCATGAGCTGAGTTGCCGTTACCTGCACTCGCGCTCCCCACAGTCTGAAAGAGCACAAAATTTGAGATCAGTTTGTTCATAAGCAGATGCTGAGTCACCCGAGGACCCAGCAGGGGAATGTGTGGGTTCCAGCAGGGAACCGCCACAGAGATGGGACCTTCATGCTCAGTGATATGCGAGCCGCTTACTGCTAACATGGGATTATGAGCCCGCTCGCACCACCGGAAACAAATGCCTTCTGTCTTCCAATTCCTTTCCCCAGATGCCTCCGAAATTAAAGAGAAGCAAAGAGAAATTTCAATGATACACCAGAAATGCAATAAAATCATCGAGAGGGGCACCAGTCAGTTAAGTATCCAACTACTGATTTCAGCTTAGATTTGTGATCCCCAGGTTGTGAGATCAAGCCCCGTGTCAGGCTCCCCACTCAGTGGGGAGTCTGCTTGAACATTCTCTCTCCCTCTGCCCCTCCCGCTGTGCTCTCTATCTCAAATAAATAAATGTTTTAGAAAATAATAATTGTTTGAGATTCCAAATGTGCAAATGTTACTGTTCATTTTTTTAGTTAACAAAAATTAAGTGTTTGCATCTTCTTAAGATAAAGCATTTAGTTGAAAAATACCATTGTTTTTGACTTTAAAATATTGCAGCAAAAATAGAAGATTTTTTTTTTAATGGCAAAATGTCAGCAATTGTTAAACCAGGATTTACAAGTGATAATTGCATTATTTTCTCTATTTTTCTACATATAAGAAAAATGCACAAAGAGAAGTCTTTTTTTTTTTTTTTTTTTTTGAAGCAGTTCTTGGGGCAACTGGGTGGCTCAGTGGGTTAAAGCCTCTGCCTTCGGCTCAGGTCATGAGGTCATGATCTCAGGGTCCTGGAATTGAGTCCCCCGCATTGGGCTCTCTGCTCGGCGGGGAGCCTGCTTCCCCCTCTCTCTCTGCCTGCCTCTCTGCCTACTTGTGATCTCTCTCTGTCAAATAAATAAATAAAATGTAAAAAAATAAATAAAGCAGTTCTTACTTTTTTAAGAACAGATTTTATTTTGTGGGGGGCCAGTGTTGGACTTTTTTTTCTTTTCCTGGTTATGAAATTATACAGTTTATTATAGAATTTTTAGCTTATACTGAAAACCCACAAGGAAGAAGATCAAAGTCACTCATGATAACAGCGGTCAGGGACAACTCGGGGATGTCCTTCTTTCTATGATACTACAAACCATTAAGGATCACACTACATAAGGATGAATCCATGTGAACTTGCCGATATTTGGCCATGCTAACTGACAAAATAGAAATTCATATTGCCCGACTGAATACATACAAGATAAGGAAAACTGGACAGCCACAGGCAAAAGAATGAAATTGGACCCTTATGTTTACCACACACAAAAATCAGCTGGAAATGGATCAAAGACTTCCACAAAAGGCCTGAAACCATAAAACTTTTAGAAGAAAACAGAGTGCGTAAGCCCTTTTACATCCATCCTGGGAATTTTTTAGATTTTTTTTTTTTTTTTGGATTTGACCCCAAAAGCAAAGACAACAAAAGCAAAAATAAATAAGCGAGACAATGTCAAACTAAAAAGTTACTGCACTGTGAAGGAAACCAACCACAAAATCAAAAGGCAAACTAGGAATGGGCGAACATATATTTGCAAGTTGTATTTCTGACAAGGGGTTAATACCCAAAATATATAAAGAACTCAATAGCAAAAAAAAAAAATTTTTTTTTTTGGATTAAAAAATGGGCAGAAGGACTGAACAGACATTTTTCCAAAGAAGACATTTAAATGGCCAACGAGTACATGAAAAGGTGCTCAACATCAGTAATGATCAGGGAACTCCAAATCATAACCACAATGAGGTACCACTCACGCTTGTTGGTACAGCTTTTATCAAAAAGACTAGAGATAACCAGTGTTGGCGAGGATGTGGAACAAAGGCGACTCTGTTAGTGAGAATGTCAACTATGGAAACAATATAGACGTTCTTCAAAAAACTTACATAGAACTGCCCTATGACCCAGCAATCCCACTATATATCCAAAGGAAACGCAATCACGGTCTCAGGGAGGTACCTGCGCTCCCATGTTCATTGTCGCATTATTCACAATAGCTGAGCTATGGAAACAACCGAAGCATCTGTCAATGGAGGAACGGATAAAGAAAATGTAGGATAAAGGAATATTGTTCAGCCATGAGAAGGACATCCTGTTCTTTGTGACAACGCAGATGTAACTGGAGAATATTATGCTCAGTGAAATAAGCCAGATAGAGAAAGGCAAAAACTATATGATCTTGCTTAGATACGGAATCTAAAAAAAAAGCCAAGCTCATAGAAATAGAGAGCAGAAGAATGCAGGGGCTGGGGGGGTGGGGGGAAGAGAGATATTGCTCAAAGGGTATGAGCTCTCAGCTGTAAGACAAGTTCTGGGGGTCTGACGTGCAGCATGGTGACTATAGTTAATAACACTGCGTTGAAATTTGCAAATAGACTAGGAAAGCATCTTAAGGGCTCTTGCCGTAGTCGGGAAATAAAAGGTAACCATGTGAGGTGACAGATGTGTTAATTAATCTATTGTGGTAACCATTTCACAGTGCATGCATATGCGAACTCATCACACTGTACACTTGAAATAGATGCTCTTTTATTTGTAAGTTAGACCTCAGGGTGTCTGGGGGAAAGGGGTGCACAGTATGGGAACGGGGGTCAGCCTGTTCAGTCTCTTTCATTGACTCTTCCTGATGAATTTTTATATCCTTTTTAAAGTTAAAAAAGAAGCCCATGGAGAGTATGAATATGGTCATGTTGAAATGATAATAACATTCTCCGGGCACCTGACTGGCTCTGCCCGTGGAGCACGTGACTCTTGATCTTGAGACTGTGACTTGGAGCCCCATGCTGCGTGTAGAGCCTACTTAAAAATAAAATCTTAAAACAGCGGGCTCGTGGATGGCTCAGTCGGTTAAGCATCCAACTTTTGGTTTTGGGTCAGGTCATGATCTCAGGGTCCTGGGATCGAGCCCCCCATCGGGATCTCTGCTCAGCAGGAAGCCTGTTTCCCCTCTCTCTCTCTGCCTGCCTCTCCGCCTACTTGTGCTCTCCTCTCTGTCAAATAAATAAATAAAATTAAAAAAAAAAAAAAGAAAGATTTTCTCTTTCTCTCTCTCTCTCTCCCTCTGCTCCCCCCACCCACCAACCCGGTGCACGCGCTTGCGTGTTCTCTCGAAATAAAAGAAAGTAAAATGATAGCATTCTTTACATCATTATCCAAATCTTCTTTTTGTGTCTTTTAGCAAAATTTGGTGTCCTTCTCACATGACCTAATATCTGACTTCAGCTATAGCGTAGGTAGTTACAATATTTTTTAAGATGGTGTTCGTTACATTATGTTTTAGGTGGTCATTTTCTCACACGTAGGAGAACCGTATGCACACACACAGATATGAATATAAAGGCACACATACACACATGTACATATATCTTTTATTTTTAACTTCTGTGTACCATATTTCTGTCACCCTTGTTAATTCTAACAGGTTTTCCACTGCATCACAACTCTGATTAAGGATAAGTTTGGCTTCTTTCCAGCGACTACATCTTATGAAATTGGCTAGAACTTTCAGAAGTGTTGGATAATAGCAATGCTTTTTACATAGCAAAAGGGGGAAAAATACAGTATTTAATGCAATGGGAATTTAGCCATCACAGACTTTCAAATGAGGAAATTTAGTTCCAAAGTTTATTAAATGATTTCATGATCGTTTAGAAGGAAAAAAATAGAGAAACATAGATATAACTGGGTCCTAGCTGAGCTTCAACGGATTTGCTCATGAGGAGATCTTGCTCAAAGAACAGAACTTGGTTCTCTCATCAAAAGAGTAACCAACAAAGCGTATCTTTTCAGTGAAGTGAAATATTCCAGATCTGTGAATCCTTCCCAAATGTATGTTTCATCATCAACTACTCTCCTAAGTGCATCAGATAAGAGGACGTCTGTCTCTATTTGACTTTTATAACGGGAAACAGGTCTGCCCTTGACTGCTATGAAAAATATACCCTCCTCCACCAAGACAAGCTGTTCTTTAGGCTCCAAGAGGATGGTGGCAGACGGGGCTCTGCTGGGTTAGACAGGAGGGGCCACATTCAGCAGAAAAGGCAGATGTTCCAGAACATCCACTGGTCAGAAGCTGTTTAGTTTTTGGTCTCAGAAATTCCTCCCAAGAAAATAAGGGTGATTTCTCAGGTTCGCCCATCCTGGGGAGCTGTTATTTGGGAATGCTGGCCTCAGGGGTGGAATTAGAATGGGATGTTGTGAAATTCTGGTGTAGCAGGAGGGATGGGATATGCAGCGCTAGGAAAGGCACTGAAAAGGTGTGCAGGCTCACCTATCAGGAACTTACCCTATCACACCCTGCCCTAGAAGTTCCTGTTCTGCCCTTAGGAGAGCTGTTTTAAAAAGGTCGTATTTGGTCATATTTGGTCACGCTGGCTGGTGGCCTGGGAGGGCTGCTTTTCCAGGTAGCAGTGCACTGGGGCCCCTGCAGAGATGCTGAACAGCCTGCGCTTCGTAATCATTCCTGATGATATTGTTGAAATATTTGTGCTGTTGAGCGCTGCTTAGATTAAAAGCCGAGTAACAGTTAGGGTTTCTGCAGGTGTGGAGTTGACAGTGTAAGCATCTACAAAACACACGAATTCAAAAATCCGTATGACACACTATTTCCTGACACACCTTCCCGCCCCCTCCCCTATGTATCTGTTGTCACTTCTTTCAGAGTGGAAAACCCACCAGCACCCCAGCGCTGGGCGGCCCATCCCCTCCAGTGTTGTTCAAGAGTTCGCGGATCAAAGAGGAAAATAGCTCTTGATAATCCTAGTGGGCTTCTCAGTTCCCACTCGAAGTTTGAAAAAAAATTTTAACAATTACAGAGCAAGCTGGATCCTTCAAACAAAGGTGAGTTCCAAAATTTGCCCATGAAAAGTTTATTTTTTACTACATAAAAACTAAATCATATTTAATTATGCATTTTGCTCAGCAAATTTCCTGAACATAAAAGTGACACGAGGGACCCCTGGGTGGCTTAGTCGGTGAAGCATCTGCCTTCGGCTCAGGTCATGATCTCAGGGTCCTGGGATGGAGTCCCGCATCAGGCTCCTTGCTCAGTGGGGAGCCTGCTTCCTCCTCTCTCTCTGCCTGCCTCTCTGCCTACTTGTGATCTCTCTCTCTCCATCAATTAAGTAAATAAAATCTTTAAAAAAAAAAGTGACATGAAATATAAAACTTAGTAATAATACATGACCACAAATTCAATCTTTATTTATATTGTTATTTTTTTCGTAAGTGTGATAGAGGTTGAGACACCAGCCAGTACTGGATGGATTGTCTACACTGCCCACTATCTTGGGTGTCCTTGGGGAGGGTAATCAGGGTGCTTTCCAAGCATTCATTTCTATAATATAAATACTTCAGGGTTGATGAATATTTCAACTTTCATCCATCACTAGGATATCAGGATAAATCTGGCAATCAGATGTGCAAGAGAGGGGGACCTGCAGTGCAGAACAGCAGGAGCAGAGAGAGAGGAGGGGCATCTTTGCCTCCAGTAATATCTCATTTGGGAGCCTTCAGACCAATATCTCCTTCCTTCCCTTCTTTTCTTCCTCCTTTCCTATTTGCTTGCTTGCTTTCTATTTCCTGCCGTGTATTTGCTTTTATTAACATCCCTTCCATTTTCCTTGGTTGCTTCTGAGTGCATTGCTCTGGAGGGCAGAGGGCTTGAGTCCCCTTGCTGTCCCTGGCAGGGGACACACCCTGTCCGCTCTGGGCAGAAGCTGCATGAGCTCTTGGTGCTTCGCCACTGGAAATTTACGGATACAACAGGGTCCTCAGAAAATCTGTGCAAAATAGAAAATCAAGCTAGACATAAATGCAGAAGAGAGGGAAGAATGGGGATGTTTGGGAAGAAAGCCAGTTTCATCATTTTTTTAAAAAAGATTTTATTTATTTATTTGACAGAGAGGAGAGAGATCACAAGTAGGTAGAGAGGCAGGCAGAGAGAGGGGGAAGCAGGCTCCCCGCTGAGCAGAGAGCCCGATGTGGGGCTCGATCCCAGGACCCTGAGATCATGACCTGAGCCAAAGGCAGAGGCTTTAACCCACTGAGCCACCCAGGTGCCCCAGTTTCATCATTTGAGCAGTTTCAGAAGGGAAGTATGAGCGGATGAGCCAACTCTGCCCCCCACCCCACCCCAGCCCTCCTGCACTGCCCTCTGCCCCCTGCCCCATCTTCCCTCTGCTGGTGTCTTCACAGGAAGAGCCTTACCCAGCATGATGGAATATCCACCCCAGTGTCTCACAGAGCCCTCGGAGAAGCTAGGTAGGGCCTCAGGAAACTTCCAGAAATGTGGGGACTATTGCCTTGTGTGGGCGGTACCTCTCTCCTCTCCCCCTTCCTTCCCTTCCCCGGACTTTCTCCTTCCTCCCTCCAGGGACCTTCCTGATTTTATGCAGAATCGGGGGAAACAGATCCTCTATGATTCTACGCATTTTCTTTCACCGCAAATCCCAGTATCTGAAAGCTAGAAAACAGCGTAGGGGTCACCTTGACCAACCTCCCTCTTTTTCTACCCTGCACCCCACACTCCCTGCATAAACAGAAAAATAAAATACAATAAAATGGCTGACTATTTAGGGCTGGATTTAAGTCCTCGTCTTGCCAGCCGCTCTCACAATCCCGCACTGTAGGCACAAGTGGCTGAACCAGCGCTTGGCTAATTGTGGAGACAATTAGCATTCGTTACTTGTTTTAATGAGCCAAGCGGATAATTGTTTCTGGCCAGAGCCACTGGGGACACGAACAATTGTCTGCATTCCTAATTTCTGGGCTAGATCTATGCTAGCGGAGTGCTCCCATGGGAGGCAAGCCTGGAATTGATAAGACGTCCTATCCGCCATCTAAACCTTCCCGACCTGAGATCCACAGTCACCCTTTTCCCTGCTTCTCTTGCATGGTGATGCTCCTGCAGCTCCCAGTTCCCAGAAGGAGGGGACAGGGCACCTGTGCTGTAGGTGTCTGGGGAGCACGGTTCATCCTGTTCATCCTCCAGTCCCCCGGGAGTTGTATTTGCCCTAGTCCTGCTCTCACCAACACCTCGCCCCGGCAAGAGGTGTGGTCACTGTGGTTCCTCAGTGTTTGGATTAAAACTTGTTCAATCCCATTTTCTTTTTAGTCTCTCGAGCTGTCGGACACCCTTAGGAGAGAATGAATTCTGTTCTTGGGGCCCTGGGGGGTTTGCCCCCACAAGGATTTGACAGTGAGCCCCACCAGCAATCCTAAAGAAGTCTTTATTGTGAGCACGCTGATATTTCTGGGTAAAGTTTGGTTAAGGTTATGCATTGTGTTCTTTCATGTTGAAAAAATGTGAAGGGTTCAGAACATGCTGCCCCCAAATTTGACACTTTGGCGTGTGATTATTTGAGGCAAAGGGGAGAGAGAACCAGGAGGCACAGAAAAAGCTCTTTACCTCCTTAACACCCCATAAGAAAGTATGTACTTCCCCTCTTGCAGAGGAAATTTACATTTGTAAAGGAAATTTCCATTAGTAAATATACCAGGAAGAGAGCTACCAAATGTCGTCTTTCACCTGAGAGGCCCTTACCTGCACAAGGCCCCTGGGATTTACTGGTTGTGTCTGTTTTCACTTCCTTCCCTCACCCAGCTCAGAATTTGCCTCCTTCCACCTCCAAGCCCCGACCCCTCTTCTTGCCCTTACTTGGCGATGGGTGTGTGAATCTCAGTCATCTGAGAGTCAGCGTGGGTCTCATATTTTTGTGAGCCCCCATGGGTAACGCAATTAAAGTTGGAGTTTTTCCTCCTATTAATCCGTCTCATGTCAACTTAATTCTCAAACTAGCCGCAGAACCTAGAAGGGTAGAGGGAAACGTTTTCCTCCCCTAGTTTCCAGGAAGCCAAAAATACCAAGTCCTTCTTTATTCAGTAGTTGGATTACTCAATTATGCCAAAAATTGGAAAAAAATTTGCTATGAATATTTCAAACGATTGAACTCTTTTTAGAAAGTTGGCTGGAGGACTGATGAATCAGGTACGGGCGTGCGTGTGTGCGCGTGTGTGTGTGTGCGCATGTGCAGAAATGAGGGGCAGGTGTATACCAGCTGATGAGGGAACAGAAGGCTAGCTGAGGACAAAGCACAAGCTGACCCCCTGCAACCTTCCCTTTCCCACTCCCGGGTGACTGTCTTTAGGAATCTCCCAACCATCTTAATGTTAATACCTTGCTAGAGGGAAAAACCTTGACAATGGCAAGGCCTCTGGTATCCAGTATCTTGTAGGTCCTCTTGAGCATATGAAAGTTCCTTTGAAACATCCCTTTTTCCTTGCCTCCCCCAACCCCCTCCTACAGAACCCACCACCCCTCACAATCCCAGGGCAGCAGCTCTTTCTGCCCGGGGATCCTGTCCTCACGCTTTAATAAACCACCATTTTGCACCAAAGACGTCTCAAGAATTCTTTCTTGGCCGCCAGCTCCGGACTCCACCCCGCTGAACCTCACTTATATTCTAAAACTTCATCATGTCCTTTGTCACCATAGCCAAACCTCCTCTTCTGACTTCATCTTGTTCTCCTTTCCCTCCCATCTATCTACAGCCTGAAAGTGATGGGGAAGCAAGGCATCGCTCACTGCAGTGTTTGTGTGTGATTAGCAGCCAACCCAATGGCCTTTTCTAACATATTCATCTCCTGGAAATAGAGAAACTGAGAGAAATGGAAGTAAAGCTTTGGGGAACACCTACAATGTGCTGGTGCATCATTGCAACGTCTTCTTTAACTCTCAAGGACACCTTGAATACAGGGGTTAACGTTCTCTTTTTAAAGATAGGGAATCTGAGGATCAGAGAGTCTAAGTGATGGGTCTAAGATCACACAGCTAATAGGTAGTTGATACAGGATTTGAACGCATGCAGTTGGATACCTTTATATGCAGAGCTCTGTTTACTCTAAAACCGGGACCCTGGGGCACCTGGAGCTCAGTGGGTTAAGCATCTGCCTTCGGCTCAGGTCATGATCGCAGGACCCCGCTCAGTGGGGAGCCTGCTTCTCCCTCTCCCTCTGCTGCTCCCCCTGCTTGTGCTTTCTCTCGCTCTCTTACCTGCTCTCTGCCAAATAAATAAATACAATCTAAAAAATGTATATAAATTAAAAAATTAAAACCGGCACCCAGATGTCAGGGGAAACTTCTGGTCTTCCGCCATTCCTGCAGGCTCCCAGGGGCTCCCCTCCCAACATCTCTGCTGTTACCTAAGTGCCTGTGAGTCTATGCGAGGTGCTTCTCTTCCATCCCTCACACATACTGATGGAATGTGGACGCTTCAGTGGGGTAAGATATCCACTCACACCAAGCATTTTGTGGGTTTAGCAACTTGACTAATAGTCAAGATCTAACTAAGGGTGGGATCACAAGTCCAAGGCAGCGGCTTTTTCCTCCTCGTCATCCCTCCCAATTTTGTCCCTCACTGCTCATCCAACAGGCTCAAGATCAAGGCACTTTGTCCATGTTGGAGATGAGAACTTGCTAAGGAATACAGGGTAGCCTTCCCTTGATAGGTTCCCAAACAGACTCAACAGAATGAAAACCGTCCTGTCCTTGAGAAAAGCAGTTAATTGGCCATTTGTCCAAACTACCTAAGGTCCTGACCAAATTTTCCTTTCCAGAGACTGGCTGTTCTAACTGGAGGTCAGGGATTGCTTTGCTTGGTGGAAAGAGTGGGATGCAATGCTTGAGACATTTATATTAAAAATTCTTTGTTGTCTACCTGAAAATCAGATTCAGCTGAATATCCTATATTTTATCCACCAGTCCCAAGACAGAGGCATGAGAAAGGTGGTTTAACTTCATGGAGGTATTTTTCACGGAGGCTGGACTTAGAAACTCAGAATTTGGTTGCGCTGTTTTGCATAACCATTGGGAGGGAGACACTTTCTTAAATCATTTGAATTCATTTTCTGTTGATGCACCATTTTAGAGGTATCAAAAATATGGCTGAATGTGTCTCACTAATTGGAAACATGTCTATCACAATATCCAAGTATGTTTTTAAGGAAGCTGGGGCAATTGTCATTTCAAAATGCTATACGTGTCGATCGAAATGAGAAAAGAAGTTGATACCCAGGAAGTGCCCTGCAAAGGCAAAGAGAAGAAAAAGGTGACAAAACCCAAATAGGGCAGATTCTTGGGCTTGGAGCTCGCCTCAGCTTTCCGCACCCCACAAAGCAGACTTTCTTGCCTCCTTTGCCAGCGTGCCTCACCTGCAGGACACGGAGCAGCCCATCAGCTCCTGAAGTGAAAACATGGAAACAGATCTGCCCTGGGAATATACTCAGTATTTAAATGTTGCACATGGCTACTCTAACTACATTAAGAAGGCCAATGCTTTGTAGACAAAATAGCCAAAGCCTGATCAAGGTGGTGATCAGCAAACTAGAAAATGGTACAAGCACTTCTCCTGATGCCCATAAATGGGGCTAGCCACATGCAGCTCGACCTTCACTTGCATTGCCTTTTCGGTTTCCAAAGCTGATGGTTTTTCCCATTAGGTTTATAAAGGTAATGCATGCTCATTATTGAAAATATAGAACGTTCAGATAACACGGGGCGCCTGGCTGGCTCAGGCTGGGGAGCACGTGACTCTTGATCTGGGGGTTGTGAGTTTGAGTCCCATGTTGGCCATAGAGATTACTTAAAATAAAATCTTTTTTTTTCTTTTTGTGGCACATTGCTTTGAACTCTTTTTAAACATCCTCTTAAATAGCAACAGCATACTGGAAATAAAGTTAACGGTGAGATTAGCTAAGAAATGTATAACGCATTGTTAAAAACAAGATAGCATGCTCAAAATGGAGTTGCTTGTGCTAAGCCCCACAACATGAAGCCGAAATTTAACTTAAGCCTCACGTCACCAAACTGAGGCTTTTAATTACGGTTTTGACTCCCCTAGAAATAGAATCTTAAGCCAGTCCATCAGGAATTGCCTGATCCGCACCAGCCAGATAATCCACCATCCTCTAATGAAAGTGACCTTGGGAGAGCCGACCTGATTTTTGCGTCCAGTGTAATTTCCTTGTTCTGACTCATTTCTGCCTATGAGTCCTTCATTCTGTGCAGCTCCTGGGCGCTCCCATCTGTCTGCTAGGTTGGATGCTGTCTGATTCATGGAACCTTGAATAAAGCCAGTAAGATCTTTAAAATTCCTCAGTTGAATTTTGTTTTTTAACAGTTCTTTTAGGGAGGATCCACTTTTGCCACAAATAAGGGTGCATACGTATGAAAGACACTTCATCCAACTTTTATTCTCCTCTCCTGTTGTAAGCTGCGGACACTGTCATAGCTCTTGAAGATAATCACCTCTCCTATAGATTCCAAAGCACACGAGAAAATGAACATTTTTCCTTAGGTTTCTGGAAATAGGCAATATCATATGTCCCTACTCTTGGGATGGGAATCTAATTTCATTGCCTAAAAAAATAAGATCGCCACAAGTTCCTATTTATACACAAATATCAATGTATTAATATGTTCATAATAGTGTTATTTATAATCTCAAAAGCATAAAATAGAAATCACCTAGATATTCAGCATTAAGGGGGTCGGCTAAGTAAATTACAAAACATGTAAACCATCCTATCAGTAAGAGAATTATTCAGCCATCAAAAGCAAAGATTATGAACATTTATCGATGTTAAGTTTTGATTTTTAGTACGGTCCATGCCTAACATGGGATATGAACTTGCCAGTCTGAGATGGAGGGCTGCAAGGTTGCTCTAGCGAGCCGGCCAGGGGCCCCTACTGATGTTAATTTTTAAAAACCCGAATACCCAACTCTATGTAGCAAGCATTTAGATTTTATAGGCAGATGCAAAGGTATCAGAGCCAAGTTTAAGAATAATAATAGCCAAGTAATGAATTCACAGGTGCTTTTCCTCATCAACTTTCTTAGATTCTGGCTTGTCTAAATTACCTTTCTTATTTGTAGTACTCCTGCTTTTGTTTGTTTTCTCGGCTTGCCTTCTGGTTGTCAGGTGTAAGCATTAAATGGCCAGACCCCAGACTTCTCATTGTCATCCCCGTCAAGTACCGTACAAGCCTCAAACCCCCGGGAGAGGGCATTTTGCCAATTACAAAGAGCACTGCTTGTTCTCGGGCAAACTATTTAGTCCGGTCATCATTTAGAAAATTTGTTTGTACAGCCCTGGCTGTTGCAGCTCCCCAAATTGACTCTTGCTAATAGGACATGGAAAAAGAAGGAGCACAAACATTGAAGAATTGGAGATGAGCCCTCCTCGTCTCTGCAGGTTCATCGCAGATGGAGGAGGGCGGCCCTTCCCCCAGCACTCGCCCTTTGATGGAAGAAGAGATAGATGCCTTCCCTAAGGGAGGTCGCACTCTTTTCTTTCCTATGCTTGCCACGTGGCTGTGAGGTTGCTAAGTATGTTAGCACCTCACAGTGGGGGGATGGAGAATAGGAAGCAGGTGGGAAGTGTGAGGATCCTCGTGGAGATACCTAACCTATTGGAGATCCGGGGAGGGTGGGTCCACAACCCAAATTAATATATCCAGAAAGAAAACTGAGCTTGGTGAGTCAGTGTTTTTACACCACTGGGTTATTCCGGTCTTTGAGGGCCAGTCCAGGGGTCATGTTTTGCAGGTGGGAAGCCTGGTGCTCCCAGGTGGCCCTTTATTACAAGGAACAGAAATGCAGACCCAGACCGGGAAGACAGGGCACAGTCCTGGAATCAGAGCTCCATCAGATGGGCCGGAGTCCTGTGTGCAGGCCATCGGCGGGGTCCTCTGGTTCCCATGGCCCTGACAGAGTGGGGAGGGCGGCACTTGCACTCACTTTGCTCAATGAAAAGTGGGCAAAAGTGATACAGCACGCCACTTCCGGGCTGAAACTGTAAGAGAAAGCTTTCTTGCTCTTTCCTCTTGGCCTTGAGAACACCTCCACCCCCTAATCGGCTACCCCCTCCGCCCTGGTTGTAGACAATAAAGAACCACACCCAACTCTCTGCCAAGGCACAGCTTGTGTGAGAAACTGAACTTTGTGGTTATAAGGGACCGATCTGGGTGCTACTTTGTTGCCAAAGACCTGTCTTAAAAATGTCATCCCCTTAAGCCCGTTTCTTCATCTCCCACAGAGTGCTTAACAGGCCTATTTCATGTGGCTCTTTTGAGAAGAGCTGGGGGAAGTTTCCCACTGGTGGTGGGAACACATTTGGCTGAAAAACGTGGAGACGTAAAGGGCGACCCTTTCCCCCCGGACGCTGTGTTCTGGCGATGGAAAGAGAGGGCCAGTGGCCCGAGTTTAAACTGTTTCTGTTTTGTTTTCCCCTGAATTATAATTTCTCTCTCTCCTTGAAAAATATTGATCTAGAAACGAAACACTTGAAACCCATGCATTTTTGGGATGTGTTGGAGAAATGCAATCTTCCTGAGGGAAAAGGCGGTCGCTGTGGTTGAAATGGCCCCCTCTTTGCAGACCTGAGCCTGACCTCTCTCCAGTGCGAAATTGCACAAGACTTCCAGGCCTTCGACCCAGATTTGTTTTTCACAAACAGCCATGCTGGGGAACCTGCTTCCGTTGCACAGCCCTCTGCTTTTGCAATGGACAGCGGAGGCTCTCTGGTTTATGAAAGGCACAAGGTTGTGCCCTCAGGACCTAACACGTGCTCCTGCACGGTGCTCCCAGCCAGGGCCTCCTTCCCTGTCTGGCCCTTTGCTTTAGCACAGCTTTGTCTTCCTTACCTGCATGGGGGACTTTGTTTTGGGGCTGGGCTCTCCCCAGAGAGACATCGCTCTTAGATTCTCTTTCCTAAACCCCAGCCCGGTCAGAGTCTGGGGACCGAAGTCTTTGCTCGCTCCCCATTGTCCATCAACATCTCCACCCACTTCCCTGGGTCTTGGGGATTCTCTGCAATCATAATGTGATCTTGCCCAGGCAGAAATTCTGCCCATCTGTTAGGAGGTGGACATTCTCCTGCATGACTATCTTTTCTAATCTCCAATCATATGTGATTTCTCTTGATCATGAAAACTATTTAGCCCTCAAATTATCTTTTAATAAATTTTATAATTATCGTCGAAAATTTAGAAATTAAAGAAAATTATAGAGGAAACAGTAAAATGGAAACATAACCTCAAGAGAGACTCACTGTTAAGGTATAATGCATTCTTTCCCTGCAATGGATAAGGACTGAAGAGAATGACCATCCTCAGGGCTGGCAGAGAAGTGGGAAGTAAAAAGTATCAGAGACAGTGGTACCTTGGAAGACAACAGGGAAATAACAAATTGTAAGCCATCAAAATTGAAAATTGTCCATATTCCTTGGGGTGGTGATTCCACTTCTCAGAATTTATTCCGTGGAAATAATAGCAGAAATATAAAAAAATACCACTTTGAGAAACCTCACTGCACCATTGTTTTGTTTTTTTTTAAAGATTTTATTTATTTATTTGACAGAGAGAAGAGATCACAAGTAGGCAGAGAGGCAGGCAGAGAGAGAGGGGGAAGCAGGCTCCCCGCTGAGCAGAGAGCCCGATGTGGGGCTCGATCCCAGGACCCTGAGATCAGGACCTGAGCCGAAGGCAGAAGCTTTAACCCACCGAGCCATCCAGGAGCCCCTGCACCATTTTTTTAATTGAGTAAAAAAGAAAAAAACTGGAAACAATCTAACAGTCCATCAATTGGGAATTCATTTAATCAATTACGAAACATCTATCCAATGAAATACTATGAAATTGGTACTGAAATTTTTTAAAAATGTGTATTATTTTTACTCACCTAAAGCCAATTCTAAAGTCTCTTGCCTTGATTGTTGTCACAAGCAGGAAACATTGCATATGCACAGAAAAATTTTTTGGCATGAGGGCATAGCAATGATTAATGGTGGTTATCTACCAAGGATGAAATTGAGAGACCTTCTTTTTCTGATCTGTATGTTCCTGTACTTTGTAATAATAAATAAGACATGAGAGTCCCATGCTAGAATAACAATAACAAAAATCCTTGCCTGGAACTGTTTGAGTAGGATAATTTATAGGTTTTCCAGAGAACTTCAATTAAAAAAATAAAAGCCTCTTCATAAACAAAACTGTATACTTAAAACCGCACCTAGAAATGAGGGTTCACTGGGTAAGTTAAAACCAGTGAAATCCACAACTACATTCAAATGAAAAAAAAAATAGAATAAATAAAAACAATGAAATCCTAAGCAAAATAAACCCAAATAAATTAAAAAGCAATGCAATCCTAAGTGGATTTTGTAAAACTATGTGTGAATGTTTCTGGGAACTCTGCAAATCTGAGTCGTTAGGAGTCTGGTGACCTGGAGTGTGGAGGGGTCAGTGCTGAATCTCAGCTGTCACTGCCCCCTCCCTGCCCCCTCCCCACCCCACCCCCCACCTCCTCCGCCTGGCCACACTTTGGTCTCTATCTTCCAGGCAAAGGTTCTACTTGCCTAAAGCCATTACGTCTTTCTGGTCAACCCCGCTCCATCTAGCACACACGGACAAGAATTTGCATCAAGATGCTTGAAAGGTAAACAACTTTGCTGCAGCCCCCCACACCCCACGAGGCCGGGCAGGAGTGGTGGGGCCTTTCTCAAGAGGCCTTATCACTAATGGCAGGGCATTCTCCCTGCAGGCTGTGGTCATCTGCGATTGCTCAAATGTCTGACATCAGTGTTTCAGCCACAGAGACTTCAAAGAACAAGATCATCGGCAGAAGCAACCTCACAGTAGGCACCGCTCCGAGCCCGAGCATTTGTCAACCTCTTGCCCAGGTTACGGAGTTCAAACATGAAGTTTTCCCGTGCGCTTCTGAGTCCGGAAAAGAAATGTAATTTTCACCCCCAACGCTGCGAGACTTCAGACCACTCCTTTCTACGGTGATGATCTTCTCTGCGATGTCCTCCACCCCTCGGGCCCCGGGTTCCTTCCTCAATAAAGCGTTAGCTCAAAGGACAAAACTCGACACTCACTGTAGACACTTTGGCAGAGGCTGTGGATTGTAGGGCTGATGGGCTCAGTTTCCAGGGTTTGCTAAAAACCTAAGAAAGAGTAGAGATGAGCAGCAAACCGACTTTCCGAGGCTTTTCTGGTGTGATCAGAAGCTGCAAAATTAATTAATGGCATTTTCTCACGGGAGCAGCTGAGAGTCCCTTTCAAGTTGCTGGGTTGCTTAGCATTCACAGATGCTAAGTGAGGCTCAGCCCCTGGCCCTTTGAGGTTTCCTCCCACTTGCTGGAAGCCCAGTGGGACTTAGGAGGGTCAGCACTGGGAGAGCAGTAAGCCCCACCTGCCCCTTAAACAAATAAACAAATCCCGCCCACAGCTTTGGCAGCCGGTGCCTTTAGCACCTGGTAGATCCAAGCGGGGTGGGGACCCCAGGGTCAGAAATGGACTCTTCTTCGCTAGTACTTGCTAAGATGACAAAACAATGCGTTTTTGTTTAAAGCTGCTTTGAAAGAAAAGAGGTGTTTTTTTACGTTTGTTTGTTTTTGTTTTTTGCTTGTTTTCTTTGTTTCTTGGTTTTTTTGTAGGGCTCTTGGAAAGGGCTGGGGATAGGAACTCAACCCACATCGACCTTCAACTATTACTCTTTGCACTCCCTTCCTTCTGTGAGCACAGACTACAGATCCTTAATCAAAGCCCTTTTTCCCATCTGCCTGTTGCTCTTCTCCCTGCAGAGCCGACTACCCTCATGCCGAGTCTGAGGTTTATCACTACTCTGTTTGGAGTCCTTACAGACTCCTCAAAGCAACCCCCTTCACAGAGGCAGAGGCTTCTGGGAGTCCGGGTGCAAACTGCCCTAGGATATTTCTGACCCTGGAGTCATTGCCTGGACTTCGGTGGCTAAGTTGTGGAGGTGGGGTCTAGCCCGGAGAAAGGTTGAATTCAGATCCTGACATAGAAGTCACCAAGATGTTGGCTCCGGTGTCTTGAGTAAATACCTCTATTGCAGTATTTTTCAACAGGATGACTGGGAGGCTCACACTCACAGACGCGCACATGCAAACACGCACAGATGGACATGTGCCCATGCTCCCCATGCCCTCATACTACTCATCTTGCACAGATAAGGTTTCTACGCTCAAGTAAGTTTGGAAAATTCTACAAAGGGCAATAAGGCTTTGTGTCTGGTGATTGACAATTCCCAGCAAAAGCTCTGAGAAGTCCTGCAGTAAAGAAACCTGGGCCGCTAACTTGCTCACCTAATGTGTCCCAGGTACACTATTTCTGCACAACATGTACAGTTTCAGTGAAGCACACTGAGCAAATATTTCAGTGGAGTATAGCTGCCTGCCTTCTTGGACTTGCATTTTGCTTTCAGACTTTAGGGGTTATATCATTTTTCTGCACTGAAGGGCCACTGACCCCTCCTCTTCCACCGTGTACTTCCAGTCTGGCCACTTGTGCCTGTGTGTGGGGTGGGGGGCAGTTCCTCTCCGTGTTGGGGAAGGAGCCCCCGCAACTTGGATAGAAAGAACCCGCATTCACAGGCCGGTGGTCACATGGACCTACACCCTATTTCTTTGGTAAAAGTGCCCCACTGAGCCTCCCTGCCGCTGTATGGAGAATGTAGCAAGAACCTTGTTGGGCACTTTTTCTGCCTGCTTCTTCTTTCTGAGCCCATGCTTATCTAGTTCAGCTGGATGAATGATGATTGCACCAGAGCGGTGAGCTATGCTAGCCTGGGGACAGATGGCTTTACGGCCCCCATCAGAGGTCACCGTCCTGTCTGTCCCAGTGGCAGAAAGAGATCTCCCAGTGCCTGCTTTCAAAGGACAGAATCAGGATCTAGATTATCCATCGTGGAGCAGCATGTGGAGGCACTTAAATTTAATTAATTGCTATTCTGCATCGTCTCTGAAACGAGAAACAAACATTTAAAAATAGGCTTGGAATTTATAGAAGAGTTGCTCCAACTTCACGTTCAAAGACCTGGAGAGAGACGGGCGAACCCGCCCGGGGCACCTGCTTGTACACCTAGAAGTGAATTTCTGGGCCTGGTCCCCACCCCCCCCAACCCCCCCCCCCCCGTGGGCGCCACTGGGCCCGGGGAGCAGACTCCAAGTCGGGTTACCCAGGAACCTCAGCTTCGTAGCACTGGAATATGGTGCAAATGTGCCTGTTTCCTCCTTCCCGGACCGCGGAATATCTTGGTTATGAAAACAGGATAAAAAATAGTGTATCATAAATGGGATTAAATTGACTTCCATAATAAATGGAAGTCAAGACTTAGACAGACCTGGCTTTTATTTCCAAGTTCAGAAGCTTATAAATCTGGGACCGTAAAACACGCTAAGCCTCAATTTTCTCAACTGTAAAATGGGTATTCTTTTATACGCGTTGCCCCTCTGGCTGTTGTAAGGCGTTAAGTGAGATAAACACGTAAGCTCTCACCTGGGGCCTGTCACGTGCTACGTGTGTAATAAATGTAAACTACTGCACATGCGGTGCTCATATACAGCACATAGCAGGGGTCGACAAATGCTTATATCCATGCGTTTGTAAGTAAGGTAACGCTCACGCAAAGAACCACAGTTCTCTCTACAGCTGTCTTACTAATCAGTTTAGACTTAAAAGTGTCTTGATTGTTTTTCTGGAGATATTTTTGCATTTATAATTCATGACCGGATGAAATGATCGCGTGTGCATCTCCCCTTAGGAAGCCAGAATTTGACTTGATGCCGTGTTTATTTACTCTGCTGTTTGTAGGATCCCCTGAATGCGGTAGGATTGCCTCACGAGGGGACCAGCTGGGGTCCCCTAGGCAGAGTCTGGGGCTATCAGCGCCCAGGTGGGCTCGCCAGCCAGAGGCAAGACCCTCCCTCAGTTTGGCAGACAATTTCAGAGGGGGGTGGGCAGGGAGGAAGCCTGTGGCTTCTCTTTGTTTTGTGGTTGTTGTTTGGAGCAGGTTGGAGGACACAGGGAGAGATAATGGCCCAAGGAAGGCTTAGGCACCCCTTTGTTCTGGTTTATTTTAAGCCCCTTGAAGAGGCCCTTTATTGTTCTTTTTGCTCCCAGCACTTCAAAGCTGGAGGGTTTTTCTTCGGGACCGCTGCAGGGAGGACAGAGTTGGTGAGGGTACAGGGCTCAGGGATTGCTTATTGAGAAGCCGTTAAAGGAGGGAGGAAGGAAGGAAAAAAAGAAACGATTTGATCCTGTATTTAAAGTAAGAGGTATTATCTGATACTCGAGTTCAAAGACTTGGTAAAGAAAAAGGCGGTTTATAATTCTGGAAACAAACCACCTCAAACTTAAACCTGCAAAACAATCACCTGGGGGGCTTGTTCCAAAGCCCATTCCAGGACCCCCTTGAGGGGGCAGACTGTTTTGCTAAGTCTATAGGAATCTGCATTTTAATGTGAGCACCCTGGGAAGGTTCCCCTGACACAATGAAAGAAATCTGGGGTCCTGGGGTACCACTGTTGCTTGGCCAAAGGCAGCTGTTAATTTTCTGGATTGCTTTGCTCTGGATTCCTAACCCCCTGCGGCTCTTGGGAAATACTTTCGCAGTGGTTAAAGGGAGATTGAACAATGGAGGATCAAGGAGGAGCCAGACCCTTTTATCCCTCTTGGAAAAATAGCTCCAAGCGCTCTGGCCGGTTGACTAGCTGAAGTCAGGCATGCAGGGTTAGCTCCGGGAAGGAGAAAAAGGAATTGGTCCCCACAGGTGAAGGACTTAGGGCATTGGCCTCAGGATCGCTGGGAGCTCACTAACCCCGTGAGCCTGCAGCGCCCCCAGATGGAAATGTGTCTCCCTGGAGCAGCCCTTCCGTGAGATCCGCTTCTCTAGGGGCCAAGGACCTTGCCTGAAGGTCAGGTAGATAGACGCACAAGGCACAGGTGTTCATAAGCAGCAAGAGCTTGGAATTTCAAGAATAACTGGAAAGATCGAGGGTTTATGAGAACGGCAGCAGAGACGGGCTGCTCTCACACTGAGGAAAGCGCTACATCTCCACAGATACTGCGAGATTATATTTACATCAGGTTGCACCACAAACTCAAACGGAGTCACAATTATAAATACCTTCAAGTGACCAACATGAGGTTTTGACAGAATTTTCACTTCACTGCGCCCTAGGGGAGCGGTGAGACGCTTCTGGGGCAAGTGGGTAGGGGCAATGTGTTTTCCAAGTGCTTTGCTGACCTGCTATGTTGTTCGGGAAGGAAAGGGTTATATGATAAAATGCCCGGAAAATGCCTGGATTAAACTAAGTGAAATACAGTTCTCCGTTGCAGAACTTCTCTTACAAATCTGTGGGTTTGGCCACGAGACCCTTTGGGAAAGATCACTGCTCAAAATTAGTGTCCCCTGAACGGGTTCTGCGAATGCTGGGTCACGTGATTCCGAGGGTCCCCTTTGGCTCTTAGGACCCACAGGTAGCATAGAAACGAGAAGGTGAGAAAGCACACAAATGCCCCTGTTGGTGTAGCTGGATGACAGATGGACATCTGAAAACTGGCAAGCACCTATCAACGTAATAAAACAATCAATGCTTTAAAAAAATCCACACACACCATTCACAAAGTAATCGCCTCTCCAGAGAACACAACAGAGAAAAGGAAATTGGCTTTACATGTCCTCAAGAATCAAAATAAATATCAGCCTGACTCGCACCTGTAGTTTACAAACTGCAAAAAGAAATTGTGCTACTTGAGAAAAAGACCCTTTTTAAATAAATGGTGAGTCTCACTGAAGGAGAAAATGACTTCTGTGTACTGAGCCTCAAGAAATCACACATGGTTTCTCGGACAGTGATTGGACCCCTGAGAGTGAGGGGGGTCACTCCTCGGAAGAGGGTAAATCATTTCTCCTGCAGGAGTAGTACTCTGGGGGCTCCAAGGAAGCAAGGGAAGGGAGCCGAGATCAGGCAGGAATGAGAACAGCTTCCTACTTTCCTTTTTTCCCTTTTTCTTTTCTCTTTATAGGCAGTGATTTGGAAAACTCAGAATCCCCGTCAATAAAAAGTGACTAACAGGGATTATTACATGCCAAGTTTAGTAAAAGTAAAATTGAGAGAAGATGGCTTTTTTTTAAAGATTTTATTTATTTATTTGACAGAGAGAGATCACAAGTAGGCAGAGAGGCAGAGAGGCAGGCAGAGAGAGAGAGAGAGGAGGAAGCAGGCTCCCCACTGAGCAGAAGCCCAATATGAAATCATATTTTACGGCAAGGGAGAAAAGCTATTTCCTCAAAGAACACTTAATATCAATCTCAAAGTAGTAATTAGCATCATACTTAAAGTATAATTAGCATCATACTTAAAGCTGAGCTCTTTAGGAAGACACCTGCAAGATAAGACCAGGAGAGGATGCCCATTATCACCACCCCTCTCCAACATGGTCTTAGACATTGGAGCCAATGCAATAAGACATGTGACAGAAACAACTTGCAAGAGAAACTGCTTATTGTTGAGAGACTAGATCTATCAGAAATTCCAAGATAACCAACTGAAATTAGACTTAAAACTAAAGAAAAGAACATCTGATAAGGGACCGGTATCCAACATATACAAAGAACTCTTAAAACTCAACGATAAGAAAGCAAACAATCTTATGAAAAAAATGTGCGAAAGACCTTAACAGACAACTCACCAGAAAAGATAGACAGATGGCAAATAAGCATATAAAAATATGCTCCCCATCATAAGCCAAATACCATTCCACACCTATCAGAATAGCCCAAATCTAGAACACTCACAGCACCAAATGTGGGCAAAGATGGGGTGTAATAGGTGCTCTCATCCATTGCTGGTGGGAATGCAAATGGTGCAGCCACTTTGGAAGACAGTCTGACGGTTTCTTACAAACTAAACGTATTCTTACCATATAATCCACCAACTGCTCTCTTTCGTATTTATCTATGGGAGTTGAAAACCTAAAGTCCAAGCAAAAATGTGCACACAGGTGTTTCTAGAGGCCTTATTCATAATTGCCAAAACTTGGGAGCAACCAATACGTCCTTCAGTAGGTGAGTGGACGTATCACTTGTGGCACTCAGTGCTAAAAAGAAATGAGTTATCCAACTACGAAAAGACAGGGAAGAAACTTCAATTTGTATTGATAAGTGAAGGGAGACAATCTGAAAAGATTACATGCTATACGATTCCAAATATATCACCTTCTGGAAAAGGCAAAAAAGGAGACAGTACAAAGTTCAGTGATGATCAGGGATTGGGGGAGGGAGACCTAAATGGGGTGGATTTAAGGGCAGTGAGATGATTCTGTATGTAGCACAATGGCAGATACATGTCACTGGAGCTGTGTCCAGACCCAGACAATGGACAACACCATGAACTCTAATGTAAGCTGTGGGCTTTGGGTGATGCTAATGTATCGGTGTGGGATACTGAGAGTGGGAATCTATGCATGTGTTGGGACAGGGGATATGAGAACTCTCTGTACTTTCTGCTCGTTATTTCTGCTACCCTAAAAAAGCTCTAAAACAGAAAGTCTTTTATTTTTAAGCAACTTATGAGATGTAATTAATGAGTGTGAACAAAGTATCAACCTCCTTATTCTTTTTAAATTTTGTTTATTTATTTTAAGTAATTTCTACATCCAATGGGGGGCGCAAACTCATGACCCAGAGTCCAAGAGTCACATGCGCTTCTGACCAAGACAGCCAGGCACCCCTCTTAATCTCCTTATTGATGGCAGCACTTAGTAGGAGAAAGATCCACTGTATGTACGTATGCATATTTCCGTGTACATACAAATGCACATATTATGTATACTCATACCAATACATATAGCATATATCCAGGTATAAACTTAGCAAAAAAAAAAAAAAAAGTAAGAATCCATTCAAGTAAAGCAAAAGCAAACTATAAAAGATATCTAAAGACAAAAAAGTGAAGAGGTTTGGAGAAAGTTGCCATGTTCCTGTAGGAATTAACTCCTGTAGGAGTTAATCAGAGTTGTAAATATGATATTTTTATCCCAAATTAACTACAGGTCCAATGAAAGTCCACTTTCTATTGGATTTTTTTAAAAAGGTTTTATTTATTTATTTGACAGAGAGAGACATAGCGAGAGAGGGAACACAAGCAGGGGGAGTGGGAGAGGGAGAAGCAGGCTTCCTGCTGAGCAGGGAGCCCCATGTGGGGCTCAATCCCAGGACCCTGGGATCATGACCTGAGCCAAAGGCAGACCCTTAATGACTGAGCTATCAAGGGGCCCCTCTATTGGATTTTTTTAATATTGGAAGGCAATTTCAAAGATAATCTGAAAAAAATTAATAGGTTGAAGAAGTAATCATTCTTTTAAAGATGAATAATGATGAAGCCCTTAACACATATTATAAACCTGGGGTAATTGAAATATAAACACATCTAAATAAAGGTGACTCAACCAGACAGGAGACACAGAAGACTTGACATGAAAACAGTGATGTCATAAATTAGTGGGCAAAGAATTATTTGATAAATAGTGCTGAGAACAGGGTAGCCCCCATAAAAATTTTTTAAAAAGTGAAATTCAGTCCTTATCTGATGCAGTCTAAAATAAACTTTAATTAAAGTATTAAGTTAAAGAGCTTTAAAAGTAAGAATTAAAAACTGTCATATATTTTCTTGATCCCCTGTTAGGAGAAGCTATCTCAGAACAAATGTGTGCAAGGATTTACAAATGTAAATATTGGTACTTTCAGAATCAGAAAAAATTAAATGCGTAAAAAAAAAGGAGAACTCTGCAAATGAACTTAGGTTATAGTCAGGATCCAATTTATAGCCTAAAATTCCTTTACTATCTACAAAGAAAAGTTAAATACACAAAGCATTCAGGAAAGAAAGTTAGAGCCAAATTCAGGAATAAATAGGAGAAAATGGGAGGTCTTTAATAAATAATTTTTGAAGGAATGGAAATAGATATACCACTGGAAAAAGATAATGAGAAGATTAAAGACAAAATAAGTATACAAAATTAAGAAGAAAAATACAGAACTGACATGACAGGAAGGTTAGAACCTATACTTCCTTAAATTTGAAAACCTTCATGAAATAGAAAGCAATATTTATCAAAAGGAAGTCAGCAAGGAAAAAAAAATCCTAAACTAATATCTACGGGAAACTTCTGTCAATTACGTCCATATGAGAAAATGGGGCTAGACAGGTCAACATGGGACAAGTACTTTAAAAATTTGAGAAGCCTCCAATATCCATGCAAAGTAAACTGTTCTAAAATACATTTTTAAGAGTGCGTATGGCAGTGGAGGAAGGGAAGAATTCATGATGTGATAAGAATATATTTATGGCATTATAAATATTAGTCGTCTCATAGCTCAATGCTTCAAATGTTTTGACTACCATAAAATTAAAGATTTTTTTTTTTTAACATGTCAGGAAATGCCATAAAGAGTGATGAGTGAAATAACACAGTTGGAGAGCACTGGCCATGCTCTTAGACAATCAGAGAAAGAAAAACAGGAGCTGTAGGACAGCAGCTGATATTCCTTGAAATCTTCATACACGTCACATCCTGCATTGGTCCTTTCTGTGCAATGTCTCACTAAAAGGATAAATGCAACAAAGAAGAGATGCAAATGCACTCTCCACGTACGTTTTAAATGTCAACACCACTAGAGACTTAAGAAATATTAAATAACAAGACCAAATTTGGAAACATGAAGACAAAAGATAATACTCGGTGTCGACCAGAGTGATAGGAAATAGCACTCATAGACGAGGCCCGTTTAAGTTAAATTTGAACAGATTATGTAGAGGGCAATTCGGCAATAGGCATCATGGGCATTTTAAAAACATTCCTATCTATTGGCCCCCGAATTCCACTTTTTGCAATAATGCCTTTTGTCCAGTAATGCCATCTCTTGAAATAAACAAAGGTGCACTCCAAGATGCTCCAAAGATATTCATGGTAGCATTGCTTATACTCAGAAACATGGGCTCGTGCCCGGCATTTTATTGATAAAAATATATCAGAGTGTTTTCAATCACATTTTCTCATTTAATTCTCAAAAATCTCTTAGTCTTAAATTTATTATGCCCATTTCCAAATTTCAAAAATGATAAATTACGAACTTACTTAAAGTCCAAGACTTATTTGGAGCTGGAGCTCGGAGTGAGTCCAGGTCTTCTGAGGTCTGGTCCAGAGTCGTTTCTACATGATCACATGGCTTCCCTTAAACTTCTTTGTGTTTAAGAATGAACTGGAAACTTTGTGGAAAATGCAGATTCCAGGGCTCGGTCAGCAATGGTTCTGGCCAGTGGCTTTGCAGTGAACCCAGAGATGTTGCTTATAGTTTTTCCAAGACCTAGACTTGGTCGATTTGTTAATGCTCTCCGTAAAAGCTGACTTAACCACTCTTTCCTTCATTTTGGTGTTTGGAGGAGAAATTGCATTACATTCCCATATTGGCCATTAGCTCATGCCACAGGCATTTCATTTATTCAACACATGTTGAATGGCAGCCCCCAGTGGTGCAGAAACTATATTATAGGACTTGAATGGACTTCGTTTGCAGGGGACTAAGACCGATGTGTCTCCTGACCAGTATAACACCACCCACTCTTCTGGTGGTCATGGCCAGCTTCATGGGTGTGTGACCAGTACACATAGGGGACTCAGAGGTCCCCCTGAAGGCCTGGTATTTAGTTTGGTGCTCTTCTGTCATTATCTTGAAATGCTTAATGCCTTTTAAAGAAGATGCTCTGCTTTCACTTTCCACCGGACCCTGCAAATTCTACAGCCAACCCTGCAAATTCTATAGCAGGTCCTACCGGTTATAGTCAGAAGGTTACATGTCAGATACTCAAGAAGGGAAATTACACCTGGGGCTCCTGGTGTGTGGCTCTGGTGGCTGGTAGTGTGGCACTAGGACTGCTCAGCCCGGGCTGACATATATTGTGTCTTTGCTGCACACCACCCTCCCAGTTGTACATGACGACTCTTCCCTTGTTTTAGTGGTGATGAGTCCAAAGTCACTTTTATTTGGGGGCAGTCTTCATTGAAGATAGAATAAGGAAGTTCTTGGCATGGAAAGAGCTCAGGAGACAGGTCAGATATCTAGCTCTTCCACTCCACAACCACTTCTATCTTGACTATTTTAACCCATGAAGGTCAGAGCTTCATTAACAACCAATGCTCTTGAATATAAGATATAGGTGTGGTTTTGTACCGTGCAATCACGGCTGCATTCTCGGATTGCTTGGCTGCTAGGTAGAGCGAATCCAACCAGCACAGCTTAAACAAAGAGCAGGAGCACCTCCAGAACCCAAAAGAAGTTACAGCCAACCCAGCCCTGAGAGGTTCTGGGATCAAGACTTAGGAAGCAATCAGGGACCAGGAGACCGCTCTTTAACTCTGCCTGGGGAGCCATCTGCTATTTCTTCCCTGATTTTTGCTGCATGCTGTCTCTGTTTCTCCTTCCTTCTGAGAACTAGCTCTTTCTGTCCCACTTGCACCTGGCAGAAATGTAGCCAACGGAGACACAGCTTTTTATGGCCTCTCAGCCCTGCATAAATTGCTCAGAGCCTTAAGGTGCCAATTCTAAACTTCTAAACTTCTAAGAGAGGAAATCAGATTGGTGCTTTGATCACCAGTTGCTGTCTGAGCCTGGTAGTGGTGCTACGGTGAGTCATCAGATCCACCACCCACTTAGAATGGTTCATAGGAGCAGGGAAGGAGGTGGGTGAGAAATCCATCCAGTGGATTCATATGCTCCCTGGGGTCACAAAGGAAGGGTGTGATCAATGGGGAGTTCTGGAAGGCGGGTAAGGTTTGGGGGAGGGTGGGCTATGGGTGGAGCCCACTACCAAGTATAATTTACAACCAATGTAGAGTTTTGGGGTTGGGTGACGAGTTCACATGTGCTCCTTTATGTTGTACTTGCAAATAAAGAAGCTAACTGACTAAAAGAGATCACGAATCAATGATAATGCATCATGAGCCGAGGACTACGATTCACAAGAATTTAAGGTACATTAAGACAGAAACCGTACTTTTTATCTGGATGGTGGGTGCACAGGTATTTGTCTTATTACTAGCTTTCAACCCACAGATGTGTTTCACACACACGTGCACACTGCTCTGAAGTTACCCAGTGCTATTAACTCCCCAAGGGAGGATGAATTCAGAATTCCCCGAGTGACTGAGGCTCTGCTCCAGCCATCTGAGGAGTAGCTCAGGGCTTCAGTGACCCTGCCCAGGGTGTCACTCCTGTTGACCTGGGACAGCGACAAGCAAGCCTCCTGGGTAAGCTTTCACTGCAGCCCAGGCAGCACTGCTAAAGAAGGAAGCTTTTTGATAGGGCAATCTGCCCTCCCTCCACTCTTCCCTTGGTGGTCAGTTGTTGCTTTCTTGCTTGTCTTTTTCGAAGAAAAGATGCATTTCTCACATTCCTACCTGTATCACTCCTGTCCAGAATTAGGTTATCCTGCTGAGTTCATTGGAACGTCCTTCATGTAACCCATGGACCCCTCGTTGCATGCTTTCTGACAGAACAGGGGTGTTCTGACCTCAGGGTGGCAAATGAATGCCCAGGAAGGGAGGAATGGGGAACGCCAAAGACAGATGTCGGATCCCCAGCCTCCCCCCCTCATCTGTCCCTTGCTCCCCTGACTCACCATTTAAACTGTAGTCTGTGGCATGGAATGAGATTGATAAGGAAAGGTGCTGGAATGGAGCAGGGGCAGGAAAGTCACAGGAGACCAGAGGGTCTGTCCCCGCAATCAGCCATCATCCATATGGAGAAGCCCGCACAACTCCTATCCCCTCCAGCCACCCACACTGCCATGTGATTCAAAGAGCAGGAGATGAGAGCACTTCTTTCCTGACAATGGGGGCTCCAGATGGTGGGGGTGGGAGCGTGATTTGGGCACCAGAGTGAGGACCCGGGAAGTCCCGCTGCTGATGACCTCGCTCAACTTGCTTTTCATCCCTCTTCGTGTTTTCCGGTCTTTACATCAGACACTCGGAGTGTAATATGGCATTGTGCCTGCCCCCCAGTGCTGGCGTTTGCCGTCCTGCTTAGTTCTGGGGCGTTCAAGCAGCTGGGGTGCTGCCGAAAGCCAGGTCCACTCGCCGAGTGGCTCCAAGGACACAGGTCACGTGATGACAGTGCCCGGGACACAGTGCTGGTGGCTTCCGCCCGAGGACAGGCAGAATGAGGGAACCTGGCCTGCACCCTGTCCCCTGCGTGTGCCCCAGGACAAATCGGGCATTTCTGTAACCAAAGGCCATCGGGTCGGCAGACATCTGTCATGGGTCTAGCACCCAGCAGCCTCCAAGCAGATGCTGATGAGATGCCCACGCAAGCCCTGGGATTCTGAACAGGCTGTGCACCCTTACTAGGAACTCATTTCTAGAAAGGGACTCAGGAAGCTCTGGCAGCCTCCAGCGTGGGCCCTGGCTTTCTGGTAATTTGGGAGGCAAGACTGCAAATCATGTGACAATCGGCTGCTTTGGAAACTCCCATGACTTCAGAACATAGAGCACTTCCGCGGGCAACATCGTCGTAGCCCTCAGCAGCTGAGATGTTACCCCAACATAATGCCATTCGAATGGTCTAATGTTGTCCTAATATTGAAACGGAATTAGAAGGAATAAGTAGATGTCAGGCAACATTTTTCATTTTCCTTTGAGTCTTAACAAGGGATCTAGCAATATTTCCTTAAGGGCAGTTAGTTAATTAGCCAAGCAACTAAGTACATGACTTTGCCACTGTTCTGTCTGTGATGTCCGGGGCAACAGCAGCTCTGAAATGTCCCCCCGGCACCATTACCTGCAGAACGTCGTGTTTCCCCACTGACAAAGAAGCTCTCCCCATATGTATATTTAGGAAACGCTGCATCTTCCAAAGGGCCACCTAGGACACGAATTATTGAAGAACCTAAACTTTTTGTTCTGGAAGTTTTGCTCTGAAATTAGTGGTCTTAATTTTTTAAGCTAATGTTTCTCATCGATTCACTCCCCAAACGGGTGATCTGACTGATGGTCCATCGAAAGGCAGGTATTATAAAAATTGTGGTTTCTATAACGTGGGTGATAATCTTGCTTCTTGGACCAGAATCCCACACTGGACCCCAGGGCGTGGACGTTGCCACAGAAGGTGAAGATGCTCCGTGGGGGCTCCGTAAAGCATCCTGCCTTCTCCTCCTGTGAGTTACTCCGGGACGTCACCGAGTCTGAGCTGACGGGGTGAGAGGTCCCATGGCGGCGAGGGGCGGAAGCCACCAGCAATTTAATACTAATTCAACAATATGCACGTGGTCCAAGGTATTAGAGAAAATGGGCATCTCGAGGATATAGGGAACCCGTGCAGAAGCAGTTGTCAAGGAGAGCTCTTCCTTGTGGCAAATCCCAATGTACCTGAGACACCCTTTTTCATCTACCAGGCTGTAGACAGACTGCTGTGGTTAAAAAGCACTACCGTCTCGTTGGAAAGAAGCTGCTCTTCATCAGTGTGTCCTTAGAAAGAGTGACGTCTTACCGTTTCCATGCAGGAGACATGGAATAAAGGGGGTGGGGAGGTTTGAGGCTCATTTTTAGGCTTGTATGTCCCCCATTTCCAACAGCTGTCTCGGCACTTAGGTCCTTTTTGTCCTACATATGTTCCCGAAGCCTTTCTGGGCTGTCCTGACCTTGTCCCCACTCCTGGACATGGTGCCAATTTGACCCTCGGGGACTCGGATGCTGGTAGCTGCCTGTAGCCTCAGCCTGGGTAACAGTCAAGGGTTCCAGGAGGTAATCTTTACAGGAAGAAAATGCAACGGTTATCTTGCCTGGGGTGGAATGGTACAGTAACCAAGAAATCTGGGACGCTGTTCATCAGGGACTTTCAGACCAAGGAAGAAACTGCTGAGGCTTCTGCCTTTTAGCTTTGAATGTCATTGTGGGGAAATGTGTTGGTTCAGCATTACCAGCACTATCGGGGTGGGGTGCTGGGAGACGCACCAGGCTTGCTCAGGGGACCGGAGCCCTAACCCTCGTTCTGCCCAAGGAACCAGCTACGTATGCAGAGCCCAGTGAGAAAACGTGGGGCATCATTCAGAAATTCTTCCTGTTTTTATTTATTTATTTTTTATTTTTTTGAAATTCTTCCTGTTTTTAAAAAGATTTTATTTGTTTGAGAGCGAGCGAGCATGCTTGAGCAGGGAGAAGAACAGAGGGAAAGAATCTCAAGCAGACTCCTTGCCAAGCACAGAGCTAGACACCGGGCTTGATCTCATGACCCTGAGCCCACGACCTGAGCCAAAGCCAAGGGTCAGACACTTAACCCTCTGAGCCACCCAGGCGCCCCTACCCCCCACCCCACCCCTTGTTCAGAAATTCTTGAAGCGTTTCAAGATGGGAACAGCAGATCATTCAAACTAAGCACAGGGTTCCTTTGAGCTCAGGGCCCTATGCGTCTGGACATGATGGAGGTCTGCCTTTGGTCCTGCAGGGTGTGTGACCTTGAGTAAGCCCTATACCTCAATGCTTCACCTGGAAACTGAGGGCATCGGAGAAAGAGAGCTTCCTAATAAGTTCTCCACAATAAGGAGAGGGGGGCACAATGAAGGCCGGACGGGCCCAGGGGCCAGTGCCCCGAACAGCCTCGGGAAGGGAGACATAGCATGGCATTCTTAGGGGTAGGGGAATCCCAGGAAATCACACCCTGACTTGGCAACCCCTGAGAGAGACCCGCGAGGAGCAGGTGGAGACCAAGCAAGGTGCTGACCCAGCCAGTTGTAGGTGATGGGCTGCCTCAGACCCAGCTGCCAGGACAAGAGAGCACAGACTGGGGGCTTCACCAACCTGCATTTAGTGCTCACAGCTCTGAGGCTGCAAAGTCCAAAGTCAAGGTGCTGAAAGATCTGTGTCTGCAAGGACCTTCCCCAGGTTTGCAGAAGGCTGCCTCCTCGCTGTCCTCACTGGCAGAGAGGGCGATCTCTGGTCCCCCTTTCTCTTCTTAGAAGGACACTCATCCCGTCAGGAGGGTTCCACCCTCATGATGTCATCTAAACTTAGTCACCCACCCCCAGGCCTCACCTCCTAAGGCTTCCCCTTCACACTGGAAGTCAGAGCTTTAGGGGACACAAACATTCGGTCTGTAACAGGAGCGCTGAGTGTGCAGCCCACACCCCGGCCCCAGAGAGACGCGGTCCTGGGAGCCCCAAGCTTTGTGCCTCGGACAGGGGCAGGTGAGCTGTGGGCGGGCAGCCAGGCTGGAAAGAGATGGCCTAAAGCTGTCCTATCCATTTGTCTCCCAACCATCCAATCAGATAAATCCCCCAACCTTCACAGCAAGAACGGAGAGGGTGAACAGGGGCAGGGATCTTAAATCCATGGAGCTTGCTTTACCTGGAAGGAAATCTCCAAAGCAGGCAGTGTACCCCAAAGCATGTTAAATAGGAATTGTCACGATGCCCGTGTTTTTCCCAAGGACCCTTTGTTTTCATGGCACGTTGCTCTTCTTTTTTTGTTTTTTTTCTTGGAACACCTTGCTCCTGCCCCATCTCCCCGATGGCTCTGATTTATCCTTCAGGACTGGCTTTGGGTCCTTCCCCCATGGGTGCTCTACTAACTCCCCAGTAAACTGCATGCAAAGCCTCTTGACGAGGTCTGCATTGTCCTCATGG
>CM053605.1:3469587-3487129 GCA_028646535.1 Procyon lotor | reverse complement strand
TGATTTATTTCACAGAGAGAGGGAGATCACAAGTAGGAAGAGAGGCAGGTGGAGAGAAAGGAGGAAGCAGGCTCCCCGCTGAGCAGAGAGCTTGATGTGGGGCTAGATCCCAAGACCTTGAGATCATGACCTGAGCCTAAGGCAGAGGCTTTAACACACTGAGCCACCCAGGTGCCCCAACATTCAACCTTTTTAACATTAGAAGTCAGTTTGGAGTTAGAGCCAACAAGACCTGCCAGTGCGTGGGCTGTGGAGGGTGTGGGCAAGAGGGAGAGGTTGCTCACGGTCTTGGCCTTGACCGGAAGGGTAGTGCGTGTACCACTGAACGGACCACAGAACTCGAGGAGGGCAGACCCCAGGTTTTGTTGGGCACAGTAAAGAAGGAGAGTGCTTCCTCCAGACCTCACTGCCGAAAGCCCCATCAGCTTATGCCCAGTGGGGTCAGCCGAGGCATCCCCGAGATGGCCTCACAGTGGGCTCCTGTTGCCCCCACCCCAGTTTCCCGTGCTGACCCCAGGGGGCTCCCCCGTAAACCCCCTTCCTGGATCTCCATGCATTGGCTTCCAGGGGACACAGAAGGGTACCGAGGCTAATTTATTTACACTGCTGATCATCAGTGAATGACTGAGTACATTTCATTCACTCATACTCCTTACTGTGACATAGGAAACCTCTCTGATGACCAACATGCTGCAATTTATCCCACCGAGGGATTGTTTCCTAGAAATAATGACTAACGGGCAACTTTGGTCAAATCCATGTTTTCCTGGCCATGTGATCATGGGGAAAACCAGGGTCAAGATAACGGTCACAGGCAGTTTTCCTAGGGATCTGCTGACACTCACTCTTCTGGGAACTCATTCCCTTCTTCTAGAAATGTCCTTCCCCCACTCTTTCAAGAGGACCCTGGGATGGTCTCAGCTGAGGTCAGCAATACTGGGGGCTCACCTCCCTCTTGGGTCCTGGGCTGTGCTCTCTCACTGGGAGCTGGTGCTGCTCCTCAGGGCTGCGCTCTGCCAGTGTCTGTCAGTGCCAGGGACCGGGGTCTGCCTGGGGACCCAGGTACCTGGGGGGCAGTGCCTTCTGTCCCTCCTGGACACCTGAGCAGGCTCTGATTGGAGTATGGGGGCTCTTCCCAGCCCCAGCCGCAGAGCACCCAGTATCCAAATCAGAGCCAGTACACCCTGAACTTCCTTGTAATTTTAAATTTTTCCTTAGAAAAAAGTCTATTGCCTGTTTATTATATAACTACATCATCATTGTCCAAAATTTAAGAGTCACGAAATAGAAAGGGGCAAATTTAAATCACCTATAATTTTGCCTCTCAGTCGGTGTTCACAATTGGTCCGTGTCCTTTGTGTTTTTTTTAAATTTTAGCTGAAAAATGAGAGCAAGGAACTAAACTCTTCTTCTGAATGGGAGTTGTTTAGAAATGTCTTGGTTTTCCAATTGTTTTTGTTTTGTCTTGCTTACATTTTAGTTACAATTTCTAGTTTATTTATTCATTTTTAAGATTTTATTTGTCAGAGAAAGAGAGAGAAAGAGCACAAGCATGGGAAGGGGCAGAGGGAAAAGCAGGATCCCTGCTGAGCAAGGAGCCCAATGCAGGGCTTGACCCAGGACCCTGGGATCATGACCTGAGCCCAAGGCAGATGCTTAACCTACTGAGCCACCCAGGTGCCCTATAACTTCTAGTTTAATTGCAAACTTGATACAATATAACCACTTTTGTAATTCAAGGATTTCCTATGCGTTAATAGTTATTGTTATAAATATTCCTTAGGTACTTGAAAGAAGGTACATTTGGAGTGTATTAATGTTAATCATTATTCCTTAATCAGCCATATTATTTTATTATCCAAATTTTCTACACGTCTTAAACTTTTTTAACCATCTCCTGACTTAGAAAGAAAACCTTCCCTTGGTTTGTTATGATCTCTTACTCCAAATGTTTTTGTAGTGAATTTCTTCTTGGATTTGTAACAGTCTTTGCTTTAAGTACTATTGTCAGTGTTACTTTATTTGGTATATAAATATTCATGATCATTATAGTTTCATTGTAATTATATCTTTACCAACTTGAAAAAAATCTTTCCTGTTTAATGATTTTTCCCTTGCATATTATTTTGCCTAAGATCGTTTTTGAAAATCTTGCTTTCTTGTGTTTGTGTGTCCATCTTTTAAAACTTCTCTTCTGTCCCTCTGTTTTAGGGGAGTTTTATATCAACAACTCACATTAAATTTTCTTTTCGATCCAGTCTTAAGAGTCTCTGAAAAGGAGATTTTAACTATTCTGTTAATTGTTCCAAAAAATATGTTTGCTTTTACTTTTGCCATCTTATTTTTGTGCTTTTTTTTTTAAATCCACCCTCGATTTTCCTTTCTTCTTTTGTCTTGTTTATAGACTATCTTTATTTTCTTACTATAACCTTGGAATATATATATCCTATCTTTCCCCCAAGTGTTTTCTTAGATTGATACGATTGATGTATGACATTGTGTAAGGTTGGGTGTACAGTATGTTGCTTTGAGACACATGTATATTGCAATGTGATCACTACAATAGCATTAGCTACTTTTTCACGTCCTTATTCTTAATTTTACTAACATTACCTCTTAGTTGTAAGATACTTCACCGTCTGTCCAAAACCTGATGTCTCCTGACTGACTTCCAATCTACTAAAATGATATTCATCCACGGCATTAGAACCAAGCTGGGGAAGCCCGCTCGAGTTGATCCCCATGACCCCACCCCTCGGCCGCTCCGGTGCTGATGAGATTCCATTCTCTGAGCCTTTGCAGAAGGGAGGGCCATCAGCCACAGTTCTGGTGCCTGTAGGTGTTCCGCTGGGACATCCTACCTGGAGAAGGAGCAGAGCAGGGGTGATCAGGAGCTGCAGATCGCTTCGCTGGTGGGGCCATCCTTTTAAAAAATACAGATTAGCAGGACTGTCAGTGGTTGGGAGGAGGAAATAGCCCTCTTCACCTCAGGGTGCCATTCCCGTCATGTCCAGAGCTCACTGCCCGGCACTTGCTGGCACCCCTGGAAAGGGCTTGGCTCCCTCTCCTCTGACCTCAGAGCTCTGTTTCAGAAGCTACATTGTGCATCAGCTAATGAGAGTTTCTCAATCTGTCCTCATCTGCACCACCATTGGCAGAGATCCCTCCCAGACTGGGGCCAAGCTTTAATTGATATTCTTAGCTTCTGGTGCAGTTGCAATTTTGCAATTTTGCATGTGCCTTCATGGGTCTTTTAGCGGGAGAGGATGAATCAGGCAATCAGGCACCTGCTGGGAGCTACCATATGATTCTAGAAGTCTGCAAGTTTGGCTCTGAATGACAGAATGTGAACCGTGGTTTCAATGTTTATTACATAAACCTTATGGCCCTCGTTTCAGCAGATACGACTGTCCAGCATTTTCCAAACTCTGTGTCGAGGAGAAAAGGATCATAAAGTACATTGCATTAAAAAACAAAAAACAGGAGAGGAGGAGGTCACAGTCAACCATGTTGGGGGATCGGTACATTCTATGCCTCTCGGACATTCAAAACACATTGCAGTGTATTAAAGGCTAGGAATATCCTATAGCAAAGAAATGGACTTAACTTTGTTTAGAGCAGCACATGTCAATACTCTGCTTTGAAACCTTTTTGGAAAAAAAAAATGAAACCTTTTTGGGAAGGCCCCTGGGAATGTCTGAGAAAACTGATATTTTTCCAGAATACGCACAGAGATGGACGGCCAGAGCGTGTACCGGAGAGGGTTTGGGGGAGAAGGTGGCCGTTTCTCGGGTCCCTGCTCACGCCTCACTAGAGCCTGGCATGCACGCGCAGCCTGTCAATTCTTCCAGATTATTCATATTAGTTACATCTTTGGAAAACAAAAATGCCTGGAGCATATGTTCTTAACCTTCAGCAGAGCTAATGCTACTGATCTGTAATTAACAACATGTTTTCAAACTTCATAGAAAATGAATTCAGGAAGCTGTCCTTTCAGTTGTGTCTCTGTATCTTGTATGAAACAGCAACTGAAAACAGGGTCTTTTAACATTGCTCAATACCCAAGAATCGTCTTTAGAGTTGGATTTCATCATAAGTATGGTTTCATTACAAACACGGATAAATGTGTCTGATTTCCTTTTCAATTACTGAGTGTAATCTGAGGTTTTCTTTTGGTCTCGGTTACCAGGAAACTCAGAAATAAATATGGAGTTCTCTCCCCAAGTTACTTTTTCAAAGATATCTGCAAACGTCAGCTTTCTCTGTTCACTTTGCATAACCTCTGGCTTTTGTTTCCAGCTTTATTAAGACAGAATTGATGGGGCACCTGGGTGGCTCAGTGGGTTAAAAACCTCTGCCTTCGGATCGGGTCATGATCTCAGGGTCCTGGGGTGGAGCCCCGCATCGGGCTCTCTGCTCAGTGGGGAGCCTGCTTCCCCCTCTCTCTCTGCCTGCCTCTCTGCCTGCTTGTGATCTCTCTCTCGCTGTCAAATAAATAAATAAATAAAATCTTTTTTAAAAAGAGAGACATAATTGACATATAACATTGAGTAAGTTTAAGGTATACAGAGTGATCATTTGATACACTTGTGTATTGCAGAATAGTTACCTCAGTAAGGTTAGGTAGCACCTTTATCCCTTCACATAGTTACCGTGTGTGTGTGTGTGTGTGTGTGTGTGTGTGTGTGTGTGTGTGTGATGAGATATTTTAAGATCTACTCTCTTAGTAACATCCAAGTGTATGATACAGTCACCATGCTGTACATTACATCCCAAAACTTATTCATCCTATAAGTAGAGGTTTGTGACCTTTGAACATCTCCACCCATCCCATCGCCCTCTGCTCCTGGCAACTCCAGTCTGCCTTCTATTTCCCACATCCGAATCTCTGAATTTTTAAATCCTTAACTCTCCTGTTTTACTTCATGATGATTTCTTATACCATCAAGGATCCCTTCACAACTAACTAGTATTTAGACTCTCAATCTGCACATATTGATAAAGACAAGGAGTCAATAAACAAAAAATCAGCTTGATTCATAAAAAGGAAGTCAAGAAAATTTTAACATTTCCCAGTACAAACACTAAAAACATACCCGTAGCTTTGGAACGCACGGATCAGCAGCACGAGCGGTAACGTTAACAAAGAAAAAGGATCCAGCAAACTCATCTTCCGCTGTCAACAATATCTTGAATTATTCTGATTTAATGCCCTGAACTCTAAGATTAGTCTGATATTGAATTATTTTCATTTCCAGAGCTGGAGGCAGCTGGAGTTATGACCTTTTTTCTTTTTATTATGGAAGCTTTAAGCGTATCTCCCACTTGGAGACTGTAAACTTCCACGTGGCCACCTACTGTTTCAATTTCAACAATTGCCATCATCTTCCTCATTTTGTCTCACGTTGCTCTACTTCGTAGTTTTTAATCTGTTTTTAAGCAGGTTCCACACCCAGCATGGAGCCCAATTCGAGGCTTGATCTCGTGACCTTGAGATCTAGACCTGAGCTGAGACCAAGAGTCAGATGCTTAATCACCTGAGCCACCCAGGTGCCCCTAGTTTTTAAAATTTTTAAAGCAAATCCCAAATGTCATTTTTTAACACAAATACATCTCTAACTGATGACTTTTTTTAGCATAACCGCCATGCTATTATCACACCTTAAAGATTAACCATGATATTTAATATAATCTTATATACACTCCATAAATAAATGCCTCCAGTTTTCTCAAAAATCTCTTTTTCGTCTCTGGTCTGTCCCAATCAGGTCCCCCATAAGGGGTGCACACTGCCTTTGGTTGTTATGTCAGAGGCATTCCGAAGTATCAGGGCTGATGTTGAAATGAGAGGCGTATAAGGATGTACAGGTATTTTCTCTGATTACGTAACTTATTAAGAATTCTACAGAATACATCACAAGACAGCTTTCCCTTCCTTCTTAAACAACAGGAGGGAGGAAAAGTGCCCCTTGGTCCGCTGAGGGTCCTTAGCTGGGTCCGAAAATTAAGATGATGGAGACAGATTAAAGCAAGAGAAAAGCACACACACTTATTTAATATAAATTTTACATGACACGAAGAAATGAAGGCCCTAGGGGATGACTGAACCCCAGCGTTCTGACCGGACCGGGCACGGGATCCGATGAGGAGTCGTCATGAAAGGAGTGGTGAGGCGGAGAAAGAGCTAAGTGTCCCAATCTCATGAAACAGGAAGGCTTTTTACGTTGAGATTCTCAGCATCCCTTTGTCTTTGGAGCTGGGGTGTTCCTCTCCTCCCGCACAGGAGGGGCACCTCGCATGGGAGGGGCTGTGACCTGCGTCACGGAAGGAGAGGGAAGGTCAGAGTGACCTTCCTGCTTCTGCTTTTTTCTCAAACTTCTTCAGCTTCAAATATCAGTATGCCAAGGTGCCATAGTTTGGGGTAGCTCATCCTGAGCCCTATCCTGAGAAAAAAACCATAGCATCACCAAAATCTGGCCCTCTCTTTATTTCTTATAACTGCCAACAACACAGTGCACACTGAATTTCACATTCCGCTTTTATCAGCTGATGTTAGACCAAACCAATTCTCTGTTGCCAGTGTCTGTATAATTATCATTTGTAACAGGTGCACATTATTTCACTGGCTTGGCCACTATTCTATTGCTTTAGAATTCTTGTAGCATTTGCTCAATCCATCTGAAGTATTAGAAAGGGAAATGCTGGCCAAGGCTGAAAATGTTTGGCGCCTCCCCCCCACACACCCCCCTCCACTTTTAACCCTGTGTTTGACGTCGCTTATGAGCCTATGGAGGCAAAGAAGTACAAGGCAGACAGGGGAAGGGGGGAGTAGAGAGAAGGTGGTGGTTTGCCCGAGATGTGTTTGAAAGGCTTGTTTTTCTTCTACCTTGATTCATGTCAGGCCAGCCTGGGAAACCATGCGTTTACCTGAAATTAGTTCTTGTTATAGAAGAGATCCAAAATGCCAGTTCTGTGTGCGCACCACAAGCCTGGAGGCTGAGGCTCCCATCAGCAGATAGTGGGTATAGACCACGCTCCGCTGTGCAGAGGGGAGGCCTCCTGCTCTGTCCCCAGGAGGAGGTGAATGAGTGATGGGCACAGAGCTCCAGATCTAAAGAGAGTCAAAGTGTTTAATGTCAAACAGTGTGATAGCTCATTTATCATTACTTAATCTCCCTAGAATAATCTGGTGCCCAATGACCAGTCTTGCCAGGTGTGACATACAGGAAAAATCATCACTTCGTGCACGGTGGCAAATTGTGCACTCTGCACTGAATAAAGTGGGGTATTGACAAGGATCATAAGCCGAAGGCCCTTTGTGGTGAGAATTGCGAGCAATAGTATTTAGATTACATTTTTTTAAAGATTTTCCTTTTTTTAAAAAAAAGATTTTATTAATTTACTTGAGAGAGAGCCTGAGTGAGAGAGAGAGTGAGTGCATGAGTATAGGTGTTTTCGGCTGCAACTTTTCTTTAGGATTAATTTTTAGGAACTGGACTATTGGATCTCAAATGAAACATTTTTTAAGAGAGAGAAAAGAGAGAGAGAGAGAGAGAAAGTCGTGTTCTTTTTCAAAAGAATGATGCTAATCACAGATCACAAATGTAAATACAAATCTATAGCCATATTTATATGCTAGCCACAGAGATTTTATTTTATTTTTGTTTTTTTAAAAGATTTTATTTATTTATTTGACAGAGAGAGAAATCACAAGTAGGCAGAGAAGCAGGCAGAGAGAAAGGGAAGCAGGCTCCCCACTGAGCAGAGAGCCTGATGCGGGGCTCGATCCCAGGACCTTGAGATCAAGACCCGAGCCGAAGGCAGAGGCTTTAACCACTGAGCCATCCAGGTGCCCCAAGCCACAGAGATTTTAAACAGCAGGCACACAAAAGTTTGGAGAAAGAAACACCGAAAATATTTTCGTCACACCCTGAGTGCTTGAAATGAAACCTCTCCAATTCCATTTTAACAATAGGAACCTTGACAATAGAATTAATTAACTCAGTTGCGAGGGACCTACACACCAGAAGCCCCCCGAAAGGGTCAGATGAAGGGAGACCAGTAGACCGCAGGAGGATATGGAGCAATGGCCCAAGTCGAGGAGTGGTTCAAGATCTTGCGTATTAGTATTTTGAATCTGCAAATCCTAGCCCAACTAGAAAAGCCTTAGGAGTCACATAGTGATATCATTTTTATTTTGAAAGCAACAATGAACAGTACTGCAATATCAGCATAATTGAGGCAGCGTAATTAAGAAGCCTGCTAGTGAGGAAGAGAGTTGGCACAGTGTGCATTCATATTCACACAATTCCAGCCATGAGCATAGTTGATGTTTGCTCGGGAATATTGAGCTATGTCACAGAATCTGTGAGACGATGCTTATCTGACAGCTATAGGAAGTGCCAAGTCAAGTACTAGGCAAAAAAAAATATGTTCCAGACAGTAACAGATGTTCTCAGATCAAATATTTCTCTGCAAAATCTTGTAGGAGAATCAACTGATAAAACAGCGGAGACTATTTCAGTGGCTCACATCATGGTAAACACACTCGTGGGCGTGTGCGCGCACACCCACACCCACCCACCCACACACACACACACACACACACCCAAGAGGAACAAGCTTCTCGTCTGAGCTCAGTTTCCCCACCTGCAGTGGGCAGGCTGAGGTGCCCTCATTTCTGAAGTCATAGTTCTAGATGCAGTTCTGGGCAGAGGTAGGTCTGTTGTTCCAGAAGGGACTATTTTCCCATCAGGGATGGATTAGGGGAAGTACTACCCAAGAAAAGAGCCGGAAGAAGAAAACACAAGCAAGAAAGGAAGAAACAGAAGCAAAAAGGAAGAGTGTAATGAGGGGTGGGGAAGGACTCTGGGATAAATGTTTGACTTAGCTATCCTCTCAGGGCTGGGCTGCCTTTGGAAGAGGAAGAAATATTGTCCCACCTAACGCTCTTGGCAACCACTGAAATTTCATGGCTTGTGGAATTTTTGCAGAGTTTTTGGTGAGAAACCAGGAATCACAAATTTGGCATTCAGGAGGAGGCATTTTGGCAGAGTTTGGAGTTGGAGGTCCCTCCCCCACCTTAGGACCTTCTCTACCTTCTAACAGTCACCCAGGCTTGAAACTCAGCCCCTTCCTTCAAGAACTCTCTGTCTCTCTAAGCTCATGAATGCTGAAGACATTCCTGAAGATGCAACTGTGGGGAGGAAGCCGAGGGAGGGAAACTTAGCCATCTTTCTGGCCCATTCTCCTCTTCTTTTCTTCCCTCTCATTTCCTCCCCCATTCCCCAAGGGGCAACCAGAAGCTCCAAATTCCTCCCCTCGCCCTGGCACGGCAGTGGACTCTGTCCTACTCCATCTGTAGGATGGAACCTGTTCATGCTAACGGGTCAGGCTCTGCTGCCTGTGGTTTCCAGTTTGTTGGGAGCATTCTCCTAGGGGCCTCCCCAGGTCTGGGACTTAAACTCACTGCTAATCACGGGTGTTCTGGATTGTTCTGCATCACCCAGTTTCTCACACCAAAACCTGGGATGGGAGGTGCCCCCTTTTCAGCTCCCTCTTCTTCAGGATTCTGAAGGGTTAGGGTTAGGGTACAGCATCAAACATATAGACAAATCTGTCAAGTATCACACCAGCAACCCCATACATAACTGCAGTCCCCATATCCCTGTTACCCCCATTATTCTTTCTATTTCTCTACAGCATGAATCACCATCTGACCTACCACAGATTTGCTGCCTTTTTGTGATCTCCCTGCCCCAGTGTGAGCTCCATGAAGCAGAGACCTCATAGGCTCTGTTTCTCCATCTACACTCAGCACCTGGACCCATGCACGCCACATTGTAGACACGCCACAAATACTTATCAAGTGTTGAATTAAATTAAGATCTCATTAGTAAGTGGTGGAGTCAGGATTTAAATTCAAGCAATCTAACCCAAGATAGATTAATATTTGCCCTTAATGAGCTTTCAGGTACCAAGCAACATGGCATCCATGAGGTTCAGATAAAACACAAGATACGTTTTGGAAAGAATCACACACATAGGAGAAGCCATTATTGGGTCACAATAAGTCTATGAAAGATCACATAGATACACTTGGGATAAGAGAAAAAAACAAAACCATTTGTAGCATTTATAGATGACAACTTGATATGCCACCAAAGGGAAACCCAACTCCTTGAAAATCCATGCAGTGGTTTTGAATATTACCAGAAAATGCCATGTGATGAAAGTTTAAAAGAGAAACACTAATCTATTTATTAGCTTCTGGGGAAGAAACTTAATTGAACTTGAGCAAGAAAATAAACAACTATAACAAAACGAAGAAATATGTGATTTCTGCATTCGGTACACGGATGCAAATGACATTAATTCTAGGATCCCACTGGTGAAAGGGAAAAAGGAAGTGTGTGTTTCTACCCCTGCTTCAGTCTGGACAGGCTGTGGAGGGATGTGCTTTGGTCCAGTGCAGAAGGAGAAGGTGTGTGTAAAACAGAACACTGAGCACATCTCCAGCCCAAGACGCAACACGTGATCACCATGTTGGCAGAGCCATTTCCATCACGTAACAGGGAAGAAGAGCATCACTGGTGGGAAAGAAAGGACTCCCCTCAATAGACAGGTCCCAGGCATCACAAAGATTCTAATGGAAACCTCCAGAAACTTAGAAGCAGCTACAGAGCATAAGCTCCCCGCACCTAAAGGGTTGGAGAAGGAATCCCTTAGAGACAAATGGCCTGGTTATTACCTTGTACAGCCATACCAGGAGGACTTTACAATACCTTTTACAAAGATCAAAAATGATCACACACACAAAAAAGGGAAAAGTTCTCTATCCCAGTGCATCAAATTAAAAAATTAATCACCTTAAAAAAAATCTTAAACCATTTGGAAGTTTTCAATATAAAAAGAACTTCTCCCAAATAACTCTTTGTCTTTATCAAAACCTATACTATGCTGACCTTGTACCCAACAAATGTATTTCTTAGAGACCATCCCCTAGAAATATTTGTTAGTGTGTTAAGATGTAAGCCCTAGGATGTTCCTTGCAGCCTTGTCAATAACTGTAAAAACTTTGGGGGAAAACCCCAATGACCTTCACAGGGATAAACGTAATGAAGTCACGTGGCCATTACGAAGAACTCAGTGACACACTTCTGACATGAATGAGAGCTGAGTGGACCCCTGTGAGTGGGTCAGGGGGGGTCTCTGTTCTGTTCACATGTGGATCCGAAGGTTCTGGAACAGAAATGGGCACATCGTTCTACCTCAATAAATATCGATTAAGTAAATGGATCTCTGAAATGCATTGCTAAATGAAACTCGCATATGAAAGCAGCCTGCACAGCGTGAACCTTCGGTGGTAAAATATATATATATATATGTATGTATATACATATATATATATATGTATGTATAAAATGTGTGTAGAAAGAGCAGCTAAGGAAAGGGTGGAAGGGAGGCCCCCCTGCCCAGCCTGTGGTCACCCAAGGGAGGCTGCTCCTTCTTGTTCTGAATACTCCTGAGTTCTTTAAACATTTACAACAAGAACATTTTTATTCATGTACTTTTAAGAACAAAAAAGAAGAAGAGAATAAAAGAGAATTAATAAATCCACCCCAAGCTGGTTCTTTGAGGGTTTGTTGGGGAGATCTCTGGTAAGTCTCATGAAGAAAAGTCATGCATAAAAACCAGAAATTTAAAAAAACAATGGTTATAAGCTACGTGAGAAAACACCAGGATGATATGCCAACCAACTTGAAACTGTTAATCGAGTTCGAATTAACAAGATAAAAGCAGAGGGGTCTCTGGCTGGCTCAGGCTGGAGCACGTGACTCTTTCTTTCTTTCTTTTTTTTAAGATTTTATTTATCTATTTGAGAGACAGAGACAGAGAGTGGTGGGAAAGGGCAGAGGGAGAAACAGGCTCCCTGCTGAGCAGGGAGCCCCATGTGGGGCTCGATCCCAGGACCCCGGGATCATGACCTGAGCCTAAGGAAGACACTTAACAGACAAAGCCACCCAGGCACCGGAGAGCACCCGATTCTTGATCTCAGGGTCATGAGTTCGAGCCTCACATTGGGCACAGAGATTACTTTAAAAAATAAAAATATTTTAAAAAGATAAAGACAAAAAAACATCAGTAGATGCCAAAAAGTCATTTAATAAAGTTCAACAATCATTCTTACTGCAGAAAACAAAGTAGCTCAGTATTCCAGGGTTACATCTTACACCAAATAGATGATATTAAGCTTTAAGGGTAAAGAGCTAGTAGCGTTTCCAATAAAATCAGAAATGGAGACCTGCCGTGTACCATTACTTAACATTGCTCTAGAAGTTCTAGAAACAATAAAAGAGACAACAGTATTGTTCGTTGCCTATGATATGCTTGTGTACCTAGAAAATTCAAGAGTCACACATTTAAAATTATCAAAATGAAGAGAAGAGCCCATTGATAAGGCTGTACTTCAAATCATGGACACAGATCAATGGTTATAAAAAATAGTAAGTCTGACTTATAAAAACAGTTTGGTTAGAAGTCCTCAAGGATGATAGTGGCATGTGGCTAATGAACATGGGTTAGAATGGGGACCTTGACGGACTGTCGTGAAAGGAAGGGACATCTGGAAGGTGACAGTCGAAGCTGCCATTCTCCAACGGGCTTAGTCCCCAGACAATGTGAATTCTTGTGATGTGAGAATTCTCAAGTCTCTCTCTTTTCTGGTTACTGATATTGCCCTCTGTGTATCCATAGAGATTACCTCTTAAAACATAAGCAGTAAGAAAACTGAGCTCTGAGCTGGTTCTCTGGCCATCCCAAGATGAGTCACCAGGCAAGATGGTGTCTCAGTTGGCGCCTAGAGCACCAGCCCCAGAAGAGTGGTTGGTGTAGCCCCATCCGAGCCCAGCAGCCGTCATGGGGTTGTGGGGACAGCCTGAGCCCAAGGGTGTGGTCCTGGGAGCTCAGCAGGAGAAAAATCAGACTTCTTGGCATTTCTCTTGGAAACCTCGGGCAAGCCCAGTGACTTCTGGAAATGAGCATTTCCTAAAGGTACCTCTTGCTGCTGGTTCTGCAACACCCTCCGAGGGCAGGCACCTTCAACAGGTGACTGGGGTCAGGAACAGTCATATCATGTCCTTAGTTTCAGGCAGGAAGAATATTCTTGTCCAACGTTGTCTGAAAGAGAGATTTTCAAACCAGTGTGTCATGACCTGAGGAGGATAGTCGATTTGGTAAGTTTTGAGCGCCATTTTTATTTTTATTTTTTTAAGTTTGTATTCGATTTCCAGTTAGTTACCATACAGTGTACTATTAGTTCCAGGTGTACAATACAGTGATTCAAACACTGCTATACAATAGTTTGAGCAGCATTTTTAAGAATGAACCTGCATGGGAGAGAAGAGAAGACGAAAAGCTAGAGGTTTCCACCGGTGTGTGTACTGGCTCACGCTGTGAAAGGTATTTCTTGTGTGCGTCACGACCACAGAGGGATTGAGAAGTATAGCCGGCTACCCCCGTCCCTTGGGAGCTGTGTCTCCCAGGCTTGTCCCTTGTCTCTCACTGTCTCCTTGGTGGCAGCAACTGGGGACAGACAATGGGAATGTTTGCTAATCCGTTGTTTCCAGTCCTGAGTGTGGCTGATGGGGGACTTCACTTTGGATACTCACAGCCCAGTGGCGGCGGCTGCAGGAGAAACTGGCTGTAAGCTGGCAACCAACATTTTCTTTATGAAGTCAAAATTGCCCTTTTTTCCCTCATTTTGGAAGTGGAAGGGGAGGCCTGTGACAGAGATGCTCCAGGACAAGGGGCCATGGAGGCAAGTACATCCTTACCCTGCTGGAGGCAAAGATGCAGAAGTGGTCCAGCCCATGCCCTTGGCTTCATCCTTGCTCTCCCTTCCCCCCATCCCTGGATCTCCATCACGTGCAAATGACGTCCACTCTGCCTTCCACCTGCCCCCAGAATCCGGCCACTTCTCAGCATTCCTCCTGCAAAATGGCACCCAGAATATATGCAAGTTGCTCATTAAACCCAGCTGGAACTTGCGGACGCTCCAGAAATACCTTTGTGCCTTATTCTGGTTATTTACAATTATGTCGGTGACCTCGTGACTCAAAAGACAGCAAGCACCCTTGTAAGGGCCATTCTACCCACCATTTTATTTAACCAACTGCACATCTTCTTTCTCCATAACAACTTCTGTGAAACTGGCTCTCTCGTGAGACCAGGAGCCCTCAGCCCAGAAGCTCTTCCCCTTACACGCAGGGTTTGGACTCTGGATTTGGGTTTTGTGGCAGAGACTCCCACTTCTGCCTCACGAGGCTGAGCAAGGTTGAGCTGCCTCAGCAGCTCAGGGGCCGACGTGGATCTTTCCACATGACCGGCGAGAGCAGCCTCATTTGTGTGTGCTGCGGTTTCTCTATTTTTTTTTTTATATAAAAGGAAAGCAGTTATTCCCTGAGTCATGCTGTATTTTTGTGACCCGTAGTGACACCCTGAGAAATAGCTCTAGAAGTTATATGGTTTCAAATCAATGACATACAATTAAGCAGTCGGCCGTGATTCCTTCTGCAAAGTCTAGAGAGAAGTAGCATCAGCTTTGGGGGGAGGACCGGTCAAAATGCTCTTCAGATGGGGATCTAGACTTACGTATGTAGCCAGTGGGTGAGGACAGGCCAGTGGGGCCGCTGACCACCGTGGGCTCCACCCACAATTCTGCTCCCTCCGTGGGAGCCCCCGGTTGAGAAGGTCTGACTGCTGGGAAGGTCCTAGAACAATAAACTTGCATGGAGCACAGTCGGCTGCTCCCAAGACATCGGGCTCAGCACAGCCCTGGCTTGATGTTTTGTTCCAGCAATTCTTTCTTACAGACTCAAATAAAATTGTGCAAAGATGTCCATTACTCGGAAGTCACAAGCTCTTCTGCTTTTTTTTTTTTTTTCTGTCTGCCTTGCCCCTGATCCTTGTCCCTAGTGCTGTGCCCCAATATTATTGCAGGCAAACAAAGAATCTTACAAACGGTACACAAATCAAAAGTTTCTCAAAAAGGACTACTAGAAAAGTTGATCAAATACGAAGCAGGTTCTTTGGAGAAAATGTGTCTTGTGACAGTTTCCAGTAGGTCTAGTTTTGTTGGCTCCTGTTGTTTGGACACGGACTTACTCAGTCATTGACAGAGTTTGGGTTTTGGGCATCTGCTAGACCCCCAAGCAGGGGTGGCAGTGGATGTGGGCCGTGTGCGAGGCAGCCGGGGGTGACAAGGCGGCATTCTGTGTCCCTGGAGCCTAGGAAGGGAATGGGTTCTGATGCAAATCAAACCTTGGGCTTGGTCCCTCTTGTTCCCATTCTACCTGTAAGTACCCTGCCTTGTGCTCAATGCAGGGTGTGCTAAGAGGTCCCCAGTCTCTTGTCCTTGTGCTGCTTGGCTCAAGAGTCATTTCCGAGAAGCCTTCACTGAAACCTCCAATTAGGTCCCTGGGTCTTTGAACTCTTACAATACCCACTTAGTTCCTCCCATATTACTTAGCACATCTTATGACAACTGCCTCTTTTGTCAGATTACGCATTCCCTGCAGGTAAATAGTTTGTCTTAATTCATCTCAGTGTCCCGAACCTGACACAATAGCCACTCGCATCAGCTAGCTCTTGCCTTGTAACAAAGCCACTCTGTGGCTTCAGACAGCAATCACTTATTATAGTAGCTCACGGGCCAGTGGACCCGCTGCAGATGGGCCGCTAGCCTAGACTGCACTTGGCTGATCTCTGCTACGTTCCTTAATGCGTGTGGGGTCATTTGGGGTGTCTGCTCTAGACTGGTCTTGGTCGGAGCCATTCTGCTCCCCTTGTCTCTCGTCTTCATCACAGGACCAGCAGCCTAATCTGGGCATTTCCTTCTCACAGTGATGGCAGAAGAGCAAAAGGGTAAGAGGAACAAGCAAGGGCCCTGAAATGCAGACTGGGTCCCGGCAGTACCCTGTCACTGTCACCCCTGTCCTAGCGGTGACAAGTCTCAGAGCTAATCTCAGAGTCGAGGCCACACTTGAGGTGGAGAAATAGATTCTGCCTTTTTGGAGGGTGGGGTACTGCAAAGCAGAAGATGTGATAAGGCGGGTGAGGGAGTGTGTTCATTACCCTGATCTGCCATAGCCCGAAGCCCGTACCCTTGGCAAGTTCAGGCTCAGCTTGGTCCCAATTCTGTTCTCAGTCAGAAGGGATTTGGGGTTTCCTAGTTTGGTGTAGACCCAACATCGGTCATTGGGCTTGCTTCCATGCTGCCTGCCTGGTTAATATCCAGCATCCAGGCCAGGAAATGAACCCTGCTTTGACACTGTGGAGGTGGGGGGGCACTTGCAAAGTCCTCAAACCCTGCCCTGTAGGTTAGCACTTGCTGATTTTGAAAAATGTCATCTCAACTGCCTGCCTGCGTCGTAACATGTCCCCTGCTCTCAGATTCCTCTTCGTATGTTTACCCTCCACCAAGCTGCCGATTGATCCTCGCTGGGTGTCCTTGACGTTTCTTACCAAAGGCTGAGAATGAGGGTCTGTCTGCCAGGTCTTCTCTCGTGCCTCACTCCCAAGGGACTGTCAAGTTTGAAGTCTCGAAATGTAGGTTTTGAGTATAAAGTTTCCAGGACTTTGTCTTGTGGATTTTAAAAAACCACTTCCATATATTTTATTTTATTTCGTCCTATTAAGAGCCTCATGTGATGGAGGGGATTTTAAGCTAAGAAAACCCAAGAGTGACAGAGTGTGTGCCGCTTTCCTGAAATCAGCCATCAAGCAAGGAGCAGAGTCCGGATTAAAGCCCCGTTACCCCACTTCTCATTCAGACTTCTCATTCCTGTCCTCTGACCGCTTCATTGGTTAATAAAAAACTCCCCAAAACTGTTGATTGTGGAAGTGATATCATAGAGATCGGTGAATCCGGTATCGAGGAATGTTCTCAGGGATTCTACTGGTCCCTGCCCCCGTACCATCCTCATACCCTTCCTGACTCTGTGGGACATCAGGGAGATGGTGTCAGAGGGGTCACCCACGCCCTTAGGAATTGCTACAACAGTTTCTCAGAGTGCGGTCCTCAGAGCATCAGCATCACCTGCTTACCTGTGCTCCACCCCACACCTCCTGAATCTGAAGCCCTGGGAGCAGAGCCCAGCCATCTGTGTCTTCACGAGCCCTCTGGGTGATTCTGATGCAAGTGCGAGTTTGAGAACCACAAATTTCTGGAAACATCTGGAAAATTCCAAGGCATCGCTAGCTTACTTGTGACTATTGTGCTAAAGGGTGTAAGGGGCCAGTGAAGTCAAATAGACCATTGAGAGCATCCTTCCACATCTACAAGTACTGCCAGCCAAGTCAGAAGCGGGGATGGCGAGGGACAGATTCCTGAAACAACACTGGGAGGGCTCCGATAGTTGTGGTTCTTTTGTGGTCCTCGGTGGGCACAGGTTGGAAAGACTGGCTGACCTGGCCCGCTGAGCGGACGGACAAGATGATCAAGCTAAAATCCTTTCATGCTGCATGGCTCACCTACTCTCTC
>CM053605.1:3451656-3469087 GCA_028646535.1 Procyon lotor | reverse complement strand
TAGGATTCTTTTTTTTTTTTTTAAAGATTTTATTTATTTGACTGAGAGAAACACAGCGAGCGAGGGAACACAAGCAGAGGGAGTGGTAGCGGGAGAAGCAGGCTTCCTGCCGAGCAGAGAGCCCGATGCGGGGCTCGATCCCAGGACCCTGGGATCATGACCTGAGCCGAAGGCAGACGCTTAACGACTGAGCCACCCAGGCGCCCCAGTTTTAGGATTCTTAAGGAGAGTTTTAGATGTTCTCTTCCCCCGCTACAGGCCGCCGTGCTCTCCAGGAGGTGGCAAGGATGTAGACGGTCCTGCAGGGGGGAGATCTGCTGGAAGAGGGCTAGAGCTCTGGGTGCCGCTGGCCTCCGCCAGCCCCGCAGTGGCATGAAGGGGCCAGGAAGAGAGCCGCTCCCCGCACGTGCCGGCCCCTGCGGGTCCTGGGTGCTCAGCGGGAGAAGGGGAAGTAGGGAGGTTAAACTAGCCCAACTGGCTTCCCGTGCTGGGTCCGGGGGCCACAACATCAGGGGAGGTCCTGGGAGGGAAGCAGACCATGCACAGGCTCCATGAGTCCCTGGAAGGAAAGATGGGGTGCTTACACCTTTCTCCGGAGCTCCCTCACCCTCGCGGGTCACTGGTCACTGCCACCGCAAAACAAGGCATGAGCGCACCAGTCCCCAAAAAGCACAGTCATCACAGAAGCTGTCCTCTGGGACCTCTGCCCAGGCAAAGAGGGATGGCAGAGGGACCTCCAGGGTACCGTTCCTGATGTCCCGAGGGACACGGGGACTCCGCCAACCGCACTCTTGTAATTACAGAGGGAAATTTCACATAAAAACTACCCCCCATTGTTTGAATTTCCACATCCAAATGACACCCCTTCCATCTGAAGCTTAGAGGACAGCTGTCCATCCCGTGATCAGAAGTCCCGTGCTGATACCCAGACCACTGGCGTGCATCTCAGTGGCGAGGGGGCCATGGACCACATCCAGGCCCCACGGGGCAACCCCGACGCGGGAAAAGCCTCCCTCCACAGGAAGGTCTCGGGGAACAAGGAGGCAGAGCGGTGCTGTGTCTGGTGAGGGGAATCCAGCTCAGGGGTTTTCAACACTGCGTACTCCCGGGGCTGAGGGGGTGTGGGGTCTGCCCGGCCTCTAGCCCCGTGAAGACAACCAGGACTGCCTAGGGGCTTCACGTTGGAAAGCCAGAGTTTGGGTCTGCAGGGCGCCCTGCCCCAGGCCCTGCTGGGGGCTGGCGTTTGGCTCCCTGCCTCCCCCGCCCCCTCCCACCCCCAGTCGGTGGCTTTCCTTGCTTGGCACTTTTCACTTCTTTCGACCTATAATTACCTAACTCCAAAGGAAGATAAGGAAAGGGTCAACGAACAGTTGGGAAATAAAATCCACGTGGACAGCTGACAGGACGCAGGGGTTGGAATTTCCGCCAAGTTGTGTGTCCGTGTGTGTGCACATGAACACTGTGTGTATTTGTGCATGTGTGTCTGTGTTCGAGCATAGGTGTATCTACCTCTATACGAACATGTGGAGGTGGATAGACGGGTCCCTATCTGAGTGAGTCGGCAGGCGTGTGCCTGTGCGTGAGTCAGTTTGCTTACGCAAGCATCTGTGTGTTGCTGTGTGTCGTCTGGGTTTGCACGTACGTGTGTGTCTGTAGCTGGTGTGTCTGGGTGGCCTGTGTGGATGGGTGTGTGTGCACACACTTGGGCACAGTGGGGGCAGAAGCAAATAGAGAGAATTCTAAATGGGATCATTGAGCAAAGGGCCAAAGTCAGAGCTGGTACTTAGAGCCGCGTGCCAAATCCAAAGTGAAAATTCCCTGGTTTCTTGCTGTGACACCTGCTGGAAAGCTCAGCCCTGACATCACAGAGCCCGGTTCCTTTCTGCCTGGGGAAGTGAGAAGGAGATGTGGTCCTTCAGCTCTGACCTGTGGTTGCTAAATGCCTTCCCAGCTGGGTTCCCCAAGCAAGGCATCAGCCCTGGGCTTCCTCTTTCTCCGCAGCCCCTGCGTCTTTGTGATCTCAAAGTCGAACCTCTGTGGCTAGGGCACGTGGAAATACGCTGAGCCTCTGATTTGGTTGCATAGGGTTTTTGGGATTTACAGCAGGGTCTGGAAACCTTCCAGATGTGGCTAGCCGACCAAGTTGCCAGTGCCTGCTGGTCTGTCTGGACAAGGGTGCGTGCGTGCGTGCGTGGGGGTGGGTGTAGGGGGGCATAACTGAGAGGTACAGATGGCATTAACTTTCAAGACACAGGCAGAGGGAAAAAGAACCAACCATTCCCCTTGTTACTTACAATCCTTCTGAATCATCTTTCCCAGCTCCCTGATTATGTCCAGAGTTTGGGGCCAGACTATATTTGTCTTACATATAGAAAAGTCACAGGGTGCCCTGGGTGGCTCAGTCATTAAGCATCTGCCTTTGGCTCAGGTTGTGATCCCAGGGTCCCAGGATCGAGCCCTGCATCAGGCTCCCTGCTCAGCGGGAAGCCTGCTTTCTCCCTCTCCCACTCCCCCTGCTTGTGTTCCCTCTTTCACTCCCTCTCTCTCTGTCAAATAAATAAAATCTTAAAAAAATTAAAAAAGGTCAGTGTAGATCCATAATCCTTCTGTCACAAAAAATACGGTGCAAATATCCTTCCAAAACTCAGTGTTTTGTCTTATTTATCATACCATTTATTCCTGTTCTTATTTTATGTCTTTTCAACAATTGGGCCTGATCCAATCAGATGAGTCCTTACAGGAGACTCGGACCTTCCTGGAAACAGCACGAGAGAGATCCTATGTATGTGTGTGTTTGGGGGTGGGGACAAATGCTGGCTTTGGGGATAGAAGGGGCCACAGGACAAGAAATGCAGGCAACCTCTAGGAAACCAGAACGGTCCCTGACTAATGACCATCAGGGAAGCAGGGACCTCAGTCCTACAACCGCACGGAACTGAATTTCACCGCTAACCTGAATGAACTTGCAAGTGGGCTGTCTCCTAGAGCCGGCAGAAATGAGCCCACACCAGTGGCCACCTCGTGTCACTCTTGTATGACCCTGAGCAGAGAACCCGCTGAGCCCTGCCTGGGCTTCTGACCCACAGAACTGTGAACTCTAAGATCAGTTTTGACTTACGCTGCTCAGTTGGTGATATTTGTTAGGTAGCAATAGGACATTAATATAGCCTAACTACTTTTTTGAAGGAGAAAGGAAAAGCTCAGTAGAAAAAACACAAATTATTGAGGAGAGCACGTACTGCATGGAGCACTGGGTGTAGTGCAAAACAATGAATCTTGTAACACTGAAAAAAATAAATAAATAAAATTTAAAAAAAAGGAAAAAGAAAAAACACAAATTAATACCTCACTAACTGAGCCCTTCACACCTGAATTGAATCTTGGTCTCCCACAGTGAATAGCAATTGCCTAAATTACCATACCTTCACCAGCAATGAGTTTTATCATTTTATTTTAATCCTTGACACGTGAAAATGTCAATGCATTGTTATTTTAATATGCATTTATTTCCTTGCCTTCTAGTGAGAAACACCCTTTTTATATGCTTCTTAGCATAGTGGCTGGTAGCTGTTAGGAACATGCTATTTTAATTTCCAGCTGAATGCATTTTTCTATTTAATTTCTACAGCTAATTTCTGTTTCTACAGAACCCTTACACATTAGGTGCTATAAAAATATTTGCTGAGCAAATGTCTGAATTAAAAAATAATGAATGGATAAATAAGTCTTCCAAGAGCTGATGAAGGCTTTTATTGCTAAGAAATTCAGGGGCGCCTGGGTGGCCCAGTGGGTTAAAGCCTCCGCCTTCGGCTCAGGTCATGAGTTCAGGGTCCTGGGATCGAGCCCTGCATCAGGCTTTCTGCTCAGCGGGGAGCCTGCTTCTCCACCCCCCCACCCCCCGCCCTGCCTGCCTCTCTGCCTACTTGTGATCTCTCTCTCTCTCTCTCAAGTAAATAAATAAAATCTTTAAAAAAAAAGAAAAAGAAATTCAGCCTTTTGGTGTCAGGACAGGACTACAGGCAGCCCAGCAGAATCAGCTCAGTAAAGCAGAGACTCACCTGACATTCAAATGCCCTTGGCCATATCAGCATCCAAGGAAGTTGGTCAAGCAGTAGCCAGTGGGGAAGAAGCCATTACAGAGCAGACCAAGAGATGAGAGTGGAGAGAGATGGGGAAGGATCTTGAACGGACGTCTGACAGGTGGTTGGGCTGCTCCGGGTGTGTGTGTGTGTGTGTGTTGGGGGTGGGGGGGGGAGGAGCAGTCCTCTGCTTTCTGCAATTGGAGATGCAAGGCCAGGTCAGAATATTGGTTTGTTGGAAACATATTTATTATCATTTCTTTTTTTTTTAATTTGTTTGGAAACTATTACTACAAAAGTAACATATTTGCTATTTTAAATACTTCAAAGGGTTTAGGAGTATATAAAATACAAGGTAAAATATACCCTCAATCTTACTCCTCTCAGATAATGCCCTTTGGATTATGTACATAATGGTAAAAGGAAAAATGCGTTGAGCTATGCATACTGTCTGCACCATACTTTATTTTCAATTAAGAAAATATCGTGGGTCTATTTTCAGAGATTAAAAACTTCAGATGAGGAAACTGGGGTCTATAGATCCCCAGAGGTCTCCATGGGTACATTCAGGATACTCATGGCCCCTGAAATCTTGGGTACTTTTTCAAGCGTTTGTGAACATTCCTTTGGTCTCTGAGCAAAACAACTCCTACATCATTTTCAAGTCTTTTCTGACATTGTGATCATTTTTAAAAAATAAGATGAACTTGACATATAACATTGTGGAAATTGAAGGTGCATAACATGTTGAATTCATGCCCTTAGGTTTTGCAGTAAGATTGGCTCTGTAGTGTCAGCCAACACTGCTATCACATTACATAATTATCCTCTCTTTTTCTGTGGTGGGAATATTTAAGGCTGACTTTCTTAGCATCTTTCAAATATGTGAGCAATTTCGTTAACTGTAGTCACAAGGCTGTGCCTGAGATCCTCAGAACTTACTCATCTTCTAACTGCAAGTTTGTGCCCTTTGACCAACATTCCCTCTCTCCAAACCACCATTCTACTCTGTATCTGCAAGTTCAGCTCTTTTGGATTCTGTAAATAAGTGAGTTCATACAGTGTTTATCTTTCTCTGTCTGGGACTTCCCTCACTTAGAATAATGCCCCCAGGGTCCATCCATGTTGTCATGAATGGCAGGATTTCCTTCGTCTTTTGGTCAAATAAGATTCCATTATATACATCTTCTTTATCCATTTATCCACTAACAGATACTTAGATTATTTCCACATTTTGGCTGTGGCCGTTGTAAATAACGGTGCGGTAAACACGGGGGTGCATATGTGTTTTTGATATCCTATCTTCATTTCCTTTGGATATATACCCAGTAATGGAATTGCTGGATTATAGGCTAGTTCTATTTTTAATTGTTTGAGGAATCTCCATATTGTTTTCCTTAGTGACTGAAACAACCATGCACAATGGTTCCTTTTTCTCCACATCGTTACCAACACTTGTTATTTCTTGTCTTTTTCATGAAAGCTATTCTAACAGGTGGGAAGTGATATCTCATTGTGGTTTTGATTTGCATTTCCCTGATGATGAGTCATGTGGAACATCTTTTCATGTGTCTGTTGGCCGTCTGTACATCTTCTTTGGAAAGATGAGTATTCAGTCCCTCTGCCCATTTTTAAATCAGATACTTTTTGTTATTGAGTCGTGACCTTGTAATCATTCTATTAATTTGTGATGCCTTTTATGCAATTGCCTCTCGATGCTGAATACCTTCAAGCTCAGAAACTCATTTTATAATTTAGGCAGTGACACTGGGAGATTAGAAGTGCTTATGAAGTCTAAGTGCACATAAGAATCCAAACTTGTTTGTCCCTTTCTACTTACTGTTCAGTAGATCTGAGCAGGACACTATCAGGGTCCCTTTGGGATTCCTCTTGGATCTGCTTTACTGCCCTGTCCTCCCTGTTATCTCTCTTTAAGTCCGTTGTTTCTATGGCCGTGTGGATACCATTGGTCTTTTTTTTATAGTTTTATTGAGAAATGATTAGTATACATCACTATATACATTTAAGGTGTAGAGCATGATTTGACTACTACTGGTCTTTAAATGGGTAATAGACCAATCATCAAAAGCTTCGGACCTCACTTACCAGGTCTGTGAGAACACCATCACCTCAGAGATTTTCATTCTGTCCCCTCCCAGAGCAGTCTCCGTGTGTGTGGCTCAGGGGACTGCCACCACGGGAATGGCAGGCATGGCGTGGGCATCTGCTGGCTGATCATGAGAGTGTAGGTTGCAGGGGATGGACGGGTTAGAGATGTCCAGGAAGGAATCGGGGTAAAAGATAGAAATGTAGCATCCTTTCAGGAAATATTAGTTTGAAAAATTTGTTAAATTTTGACACTTGGGTTTTGTGAGACCATCCTTTGTGTGACAATGAGACAGTGTGTTAGTCTAGGTACAAGGACTGCTGATTCAGACTGGGGGCACCTCTCTGGGGATGGGCGTGGCTCCTGCTCCTGTATGACAGCGGTTTGTGATGTCTACGGTGGACGACTACAAGTTCATGAACAGATACTCTAAACTCTCCAAGTGGGGCACAGTTGATTTGTCAGTCTGGGTTCTTTAAGAAGCAGAACCCAAGATGGGACTAGGTAGATGAGAGATTTACGGGAGGGTATGGCTGTAAAGGAGAGGTAGGGAAGGTCCGGGAGGGAGGGAGAGCTTTCGGATTGATGCAGGTCTACCACATGGGAGAAGAGAGAAGGCAGGCAGGCAGGCAGGCAGGAATATATAAGAAGGACTTTGGACTATAGCCTCAGCTGGTGGGGGTTCCTGGGCAATGGAGCCCAGCAGAGGAATGCCCAGCTCTGGTCCCTTGCACCATGTTTAGTCATTGGCTGAGTCCACTTTGCGAGTGGCGCTAACACGGTGGGATATCCAAAGCCGCGGCAGCTGGAGGTGTGTGTCTACCGGTCAGGTTCTGCCTACCTGTCTACCTGGAGCAGGTTATGTCGAAGGGAGATGTGAGCACCTCCACTGGGACCTGCACGTTATCTCCGTGGGCGGCCACTCTGCTAAGATACTATAGCCACCACTAAAATGGACGCCATGCCTCTCCTGGCGGAAGGGGACCTGGCTTTGCAGAAGCATGCAGAGCTCTTCTGGAGACGGATGGTCATCTTGCATCTTGTCTCTGTAGTGACCCAGGAACTCAGAATCCTTACCTGGGACTGACTCCATGCCTCCCAAGTCAGGACCACTTGTGAGGTCCTGTGCTAAATGCTTTGCAGGCGTCATTGTATTTACTCTCCACGGACACTCTAGGAGCTGGGCTGCTGTCACCAGCCCACGTGCAGGGGACACATCAGAAGCATGGGGATCGTGCGTGACTTTCCCAGAGTGTGCATGTGGTCAAGGGGGAGGTGAGACCAAACCCAAGCTCTTAGTCCTCAGAGCTCTTGTGCTACTATCTCTGTCGTAAATGCACGACTCATGCTTGCCTGATGAATGAAAAATGTTTGAAGAAATGCAAAGTCTTGTGAGTGTAAATCCGAAAGCTGAGGATACAGAGGTAGAGGCTGGCTGGCATGAGAGGACAGCGGACTCCAGGGAGGCAGGCAGATCGTGAAAAGCAGGGTGAATCTGAAATTCACCCATTCACGAAACACACTTCCATCAAGCCTCCTTGTCTGGGGGGGGGGTGTGCGGGGTGCTGGGGACACACAGGAAGTGCCACCTGGACTCACAGTCCAACGGGAACGAATAGGAGACTCGCTGAGATGGGAGAACGGTGCTAAGGAAGGATGGAAGAGGGGACACCTCCCTCTGCCTCCAGGGACCAAGGCAGCTTCCTGTGCGCGAGGACGAGTTGGCAGAATCTAACACGAGCCAGGTGGGCAAGGAGGGGGCAGCGTGCACAAGCCTGGAGGCACATTTGTGGGAATGCCCACATTCCCACAGCGCAGTGTGCGCTGAGTGGAACGCAGTGGACGGAGACGGCACGGGTCTCACCGAGATGGCTTCCTCTCAACGACAGCACCAGAGGATCTTCAGCGGGGGTGGTTTCTTGCGCCCAACTTTACTGAGACAGGTGGTTGATCACTCGGAGCTGGGTGTGTGTGGGTGTGTGTGTTACAGGGTGGTGAGGGGGAGACTGAAGTTCGAAAGATCAGCATGTAAATATGAGATTACAAACGAGAAAAGACCATTAAGGTAGAGACTAAAAGGCTCGATGAGACCGCTGGTTTTAAAGGCTCCCGCTGGTAGAGCAGAAGGACAGAAGGTTGGGAGAACGGGCACCGTCCAGGGAGGGGGCCGAGAGTCAGAATGACGTCCCTGGTCATGGGAACAGGGAGAAGCAGGCCTGTCCAAGGGGCAGGAAGGGCATCCGGGGTGACGCCATGGGGCTGAGCCGGGGGAGGGGTAGAACATCGAAACTTCTTCCCCAGACGGGGGTCTCTCAGGGAACCGCCCCCTTCCCGACCAATGATGGGGCCCCGGGGGCTGAACCAGTCAGTGTGAATCACTGTAGTGACGAAATCTTTGCGGACATCTGAAACTGGGCCTTGGGTCATTGTCCTGTGAATGGGATAAAGTGAAAGAACGGGTTTAATGATGAGATCGATAATTTCATGGCTTCCCCAAAGAGCTCGCAATTACCATGCATCAGAACACCTGTTCCCCCATCCCTGCCGACACTGGTCCTTGTTGGCTTTTTTGTTTTGTTTGTTTGTTTAAGTAGAATTTTTATTAAGGTATGGCATTGTTTTCCTTACCTCGGCTGGCGTAACAAATTACAACCAGGTATTTGCTATATTTTTTGCAGCTCTAGAGGCTGGAAGTCTGAAACCAAGATGTTCAGCAGGGCCGCGCTCCCTCCAAAAGCTCTAGGGGAGGACCCTTCCTTGCTTCTTTCGAGCTTCAGGCAGTCATCCGCGTTCTCGGTGCTCCTGGGCTTGTGGGGGCATCACTCTCATCCCCGTCTGCCTCCTCACATCACCCTCTCTTCTGTGTGTCTGCTTTTTCCCCTCTTTTTAAAAGGACCCTGCTTTCCAGATTTAGAGCCTGCCCGACCATCATCCAGAATGATCTCATCTCAAAATCTTCAACTTGATTACATCAGCCAAGACCCATTTTCCAAGTAAGGTCATATTCACAGCTCCCCGGTGTGGGGTTAGGACTTAGATGCATCTTTCTGAGGACTGCAGTTCATCCTGCTACTGACAGACACCTGTAAAAATTCACAAACCCTAAGTGGACAGTTTGGTGAATTTTTGTTTATGGAGCACACTTGTGTAACCACTTCCCAGAACAACTCCACTGAGTCCTCACAGATGCCTCCTCCTCGTCATCCCCTTCCCCCTTTCCTTCTCCCCAGACTCCGTCCTGACCTCTGCCACTGTTCACCAGCTTTGCTTGGGCTTGAACATTATGTGGATGGAATCCTATCGGCCTGGCTATGGCGATATACCAGTTTTCCAATGTCAGTTTCTTCTAGCTATACACAGAAACTCAAGAGATCACTGAGTAGTTGATGAAGTAATAGGAGAAGTTAATAAAATAGCCAAAATCACGTTTAAGCATCCCAAAGTAAGTAACTTTTCTGTTTAGAAGCATTTAACTGGTTAAAAATATAATTTAGAAAATCCCACTTATAACGGCACCCACAAATAGAATAGTTGAGAATATCCTTAATAATAAATATAAAGGACCAAATAAATGAAACTAAAAACTGAGCTGGAAAATATTTTTGTTTTCAGAAGGAATAGCCACGTCTTGCCCTGGAAAATGCTAAGTTTTAAAGTGAATACCTTTCCTAGTTGCAGCTGGAAGAATAAGTAAGGGGAAATACTTAGGAAAATCTTCTACAGAAAGAAAAATAAAAGAGAACTTGCTCTACCAGATTTTATACTATGTGATAAACCCGAAACAAGTGAACCTGAGCATCACTGATAGAAGCAGCAGCAGCTGATCAATGTATGGTGAACAACCAGTAACTGATCAGTATTTAACATTTGTTAAATGAGGTGTCACTCATCAATGGGAAGTGAAAGGTTTCTCAATCAAGGATGACACCAGAGTTGGCAAGATATTTGGGGAAAATGTCCACTTCTAACTTTACCACACACCAAAATAAACTGCAGATTGATCACGGTTCAGTTATTTTAAAAAATAGGGGGCAGAAAATAGCTCCTTGGTTTCTGGATGGAGAAAGGACTTTCTAAGTTTAAACTCAATGAAAGGCAATCAAAAGGAAAAGATAGATTTCAATACAGATAAAAATTACATGTCAAACATCACAGAAGAAAGGACAGCCAATTACAGGCTTAAAATGTTTTTTTTTTAAATACACAATATTGAGAAAGGGTCTAAAATGTCAATAAATAAATCGTTCATATAAATCAATGAGAAAAGCTAGAATATCCCATTAAATAAATGGGAAAAGAAAAAGCGTGGAAAACTCATAAAGGTAAGGGCAAGAAGCTTACCAACCAATGACAATTTAGTCACTCTTACTAAGAACCAAAAAGCGAAGTTGAAGATAAAGACCAATTTTTGCCTCCTGACCTAGTGACATGAGAGCTTGTAAAGATGCAGATAAGTCGTCCATTTTTTTAATCTAATGAACCATCTTCCTGAGAATAAATTTAGCAATTTGTGTCAAAAGCTCAAAGCATTTTAATAAATGCAGAAAAAACGCACAAGGGTTTAAACTGTATATACAATCAATACAAAGTAAAAATACTAGAGAAAGTGAATAAAATACACCCAAAACTTGCAGTGTCCTATCAGATATTTGGTGTTCCCTATACTTTCCTAATTTTCAAATGACGTTTATCTTCAAAAAAAAAAAAAGGATTGATAAAACAAATGGAAAATGCTAAGTTCCTTCTTTGCATCACCAAGAGAATCACTTGGTAATGGAGAAGGGTGTGGAGATACCAACAATAGGAAACAGACAAACATACCTCTTTTGTGCGTAATAAACTAAGCGGCAGCACATAAACCCAATCAATAGGTAGTTTTTCAGTGATCTCCAAGTAAATAAAATCTCTAGCTAAATGAAATTTACTCACTTCATTCAGCAGAGAAGGTCATGTTTGGACTAAAAGATTAATGAGCAGGACTGTTTCAGGAGGATAGCCAGGGGAGCTCACCAGTCCAAGAATGACTGTGTGCAAAACCTGGAGGTCTGAGCCAGCCAGGTGGGCGGCTGCGGATATGGGCAGGAAAATAGGGGCAGAACCACTACGGGCCCCAAAGGTTTTAGAATCTGTTCTGTACAGAGTGAGGCAGGAGCCAAGGGAACGCTGGATTTCCAGTGAGAATGTTGCATGATCAGATGTGTCTTTTTGAAGAAGAAGAAGAAAAAACAGAACATCACTTTTATTGACAAGTTAGGGCCACAGTGGAAATGAGACAGTCCCAAGAAGAATCAGCAGTGTAGAGAGTGAACATGGGGTGGGGGGGGGGGGTCCTCGGCTGCTTAGCATGACAGCTTTTTTTTTTATCGAAGGGCTTTTTTGATCACTCTTATTTTCCTAACCCTAGAAAAATAACTGGCCATAGCAGATGATGAAAAGATATTTGTTGAATGAATGAATCAGCAAAAAGTCACAAGATATTTACAGTATAATAAACTAGAAGGAACTGGTGGGTTCCTAGATATAAAAGAGAATAATGAAGGACCTCAAAAAGGAGATAAACAGTAATACCTCTAAAGAAGCTTAAAGGTTCCTAGTGTAAAGTAAATGCATGCCTCATAAGTTTCCTTAGACATTACTGTATTGTATTCATTCTGGTTATAATTCTACGGGCTATCAAAATGTTTCCAGGGGCCACTTAATATTTTTCTTATAAACATGCCCATTCTATGAACATAAACTCCTTACTAGGATTAAGGTAAAAATATTTTTCTCCCTGTTTGGTTATCTTGTAATTTAATTTTAGGGTTTTTTTTTAATACAGAAGTTTTATATTTTTATATTTTCAGAAGTAACAATATAGCACGTCCAAGATGAATCAATGTATCAGTGTCCCATCTCCTGGTAATGCTATAGCTACGCAGAAGGTTACCACTGGAAGGGTTCATGGGATGTCTCTGTATTATATTTTAACAAGTGCAGGTGAATCTAAAATAATCTCAAAATAAAAAGCTAAAAAAAAAAAAAAAGAAAAAACCACAAAAAACCCTGAATGATTCATCTCCTTAACTGAAGACCTTTCACACGGTAATGTCAAAAGGAAATCTTGGATTTACATATAGCTCCCGGGAAACGGTTCCATATCTGTCTTTTCTTTATAGATGTGCCCAGAAGAGAAGGCTACCCCTTTGCTGTTGTCATCGTAGGTTTTCTTTTTTTCAGTTGCGGTTCCAAAGAAAAGACACCTCTTATTTACGACCTCCAAATTGCAAGATTATCACCATGGTTATTGTCGCTGCTCTCCGGAGCTTTATCACTTCCTCTCCGGATGCGGTTTGTTCAGCCCGGAGCAGGTTTGCCTTCATTTCAAAGCCGAGAAAGATGAATCCTTTCTGAGCGCTCTGCGCTGCAGCACAGCTCAGTCGTGTTTCCCTTGATGCGATCCAGCCCGGACGGTGCGCAGAGGAGGCTGGCTGCATCAGCGTGGCCTCTGACTGCGGAGACAAGTGCAGAGGCACAGCCCTGGCCGGGCCGGGGGTGGACAGGGCTGTGTGTCTGTTTGCAGCCTTACGGGGTGAGGTGGGGAGCCGCTCGCTCCACCAGAGCAGTCACCCCGCCCCCGGCCCCCACTTCCATCTCCGGGCGTCTGACTCCTGGAAGGTGTGCCCTACACGTGCCGGTTGGATTCATCTGATTCCCCATCGCCCCCTGCACGAGATTTCTGTCTCAGCTGTAGCCACCCACTCTTTGAACTATTGCTCACACGCCCAAAGTTTTTGTTGAGTCCCCTTTTGGCCCTTCTCAGACCTGTTTTCGCCAGGCAGCTGGAGTGATCCCTTCAAAAGGTCCCTCCTTGGCTTAACGGATAAAATCTGAATCTGGCACACGGCCCTCCCTGACCTGACGATGTGCACCTGCCCAGCCTCTGGGCTCCTCCCTCTGCAGGCTCCCCTCCAACGGCACGTACGAGGCACGCGCAGACCAGCCCCACTCAAAGCGCTTCTGCGAGGCGGCCACAGGCACCTTGGAGTTGACCTTGGTATCATCGCGGGTGTCTTATGACATCGGGACGGTATCCTCATCCTGTTCCTTGTTCCACTGCATCCTATGGAGCCAGGGGTGTAAGAGATGGTGGCTCCCTGGCTTCGGAGCGGTCCCTGTGCCTTCTCACTGTCGCGGTGGGGGCAGGGCACAGGTCACGTGTGTCACTCTAGGCCACCTGGCTCAAAGATCTTTGCCTCCTGACCGACCCGACTTGAAATCACCTTGGCAAGAGCATGCGTAGCCACAATGTGGTCCGGACACAGATTTCAGGCCCAGATATCCACCACAAGTTCTCTGATTCGGTACAGTTGGGCTGTCTCGAACCTTCCCACCCATCTCCATACCCTCCCTGCTCCTTCTTGCCTGGGAATAGGCTGTGCACGGCCCCCAGTCTGTAGCAGTGCAGCATGAAGGCGTGATGAGCCGGTAGGATATAAATGCCCGTTACTGGGGCCTTGAGGAATAGCTTCCTGTGACGGTGGGTGGAAGGTTCTAGAACAGGGCCGGGAGCAACAGCAGCTTTAAGACCGCCTTTGGAGAAGGACAGTGCTGGGATCTTGAATCCAGGTGCTGAGCGCTGGCACACATCTGGTAACATCGAGGGCATTGGCCAGAACCCATCGCGACCGGTGCAGGAGGTTTGAAAGAGTTTAGAACCCAGTAGATGGTATAGGTTGGCATGTCTAAGTAACTGAGCTTAGAAACCAACCAGTCTGATCGGAGTGTGATCACGGCAATGGAGCAGGGCTGCTGTCTGTTGCTGTCCAGGCCTTGTTTTGTTCCTTGCAGACCAACATATGAACAGGGTGTGCAGTACACAGACCGCACAGCTGTACAGAGCGATTCTGAGCCAGAGTCCGGGCAAAGACCGATAGTGACAGGAGGTCTCATTGCACAGGCTGGGTCCATGGTGGAAACAAAAGCAAGAGGCTGATCTAGAGCCCAGACAGCCACCGGCAGGGCCTTTCCCCACAAAGGAGAGGAGGGTTCTTCTGGCTTTTGGCTCTGAAGGAGGCCACCCTGGAGATGCTGATCAATGAGCCCATGAACACCTGGGCCGGACATCCATGGTCACCCCTAGTGGTGGTGAGTGCCACCGGAGCCTGGCCTGGCCGTCAGACTGAGTCAAGAGTAGAGTTCACCAGACCTTTGCAATACACAGGCCCCACAGCCCAAAGGGCAGAGGCAGGACAAGGGCAGGGTCACAGCCCCCACAAGCAGGCCTCCGCCAACACGTACCTGGGACGTGAATGGTTGGGGAGCGAGAGCGGTGTATCTACAGAGTCTAACCCTCACAAAGAAAGCACTGAAGGATTAATAACCCCTCCTACTCGCAGACCTTTTATTCTTTTGTGTATCACTGCTTCATAAATATTTGCATATAATTGCTTCATTGAATCCCATAGGAAGCCTGTGATAAAGGCCTTATTATCATCTCACGTTCCCCGCGCGGCTTTTGCAGGTTACAGGAAAGAGCAAAACAGGAGAACTTGAACCTGTCGCTGGCGTCTTGGATGGGCGTCCTGCTCCACAGCGCTCCCTTCTGGCCAGAGACGAAACTTTCCTTTAGAGGCTCAAGGCGCGGAGCGGGGAGCGGGATGGAGGGGGCCAGTGGGTGTGACCAGGGCGAAGGGGACCTAAGTGTGGCAACAGTGAAATAGGACCTTAGGACAGGTGGATTCTGGCCATGGAGACAGAGCCCTGTGTGTCTGAATCTCGGGGAACATTTCGGCCTCAACGGGGCGAGAGATCGCCCCTCCCACGCAGCTGGTCCTTGCACACCCACGTGTGTTTTTGACAACCTCGTTCCCTCTGGGAAACTTTCCTACCTTCTTCGGACGAGTGAATTTGTGTATGTGTGTGTTCAGACGTCCTTCCTCGTGGAAGGCCCCAGCAACCAACCCAGGCCCTCTGCTCCATTTTCTTGTGTTCAGTTCATGGCCTTTATCATACCACATTTCACACCGGATTAATTTGAGACTTTTCACTTATTATTTTTTATTTTATTATTATTATTTTTTTAAAAAATTATTTATTTGACAGAGAGACAGAGATCACAAGTAGGCAGAGAGGCAGGGGGGGAAGCAGGCTCCCCACTGAGCAGAAGGCCCGGGAGGGGCTCGATCCCAGGACCCTGAGATCATGACCTGAGCCGAAGGCAGAGGCTTTAACCCACTGAGCCACCCAGGTGCCCCTAATTTGAGACTTTCAAAAATGATTTTTCTTTTCATTAAAAGAGTAGGTTCACCTTGCAGATAAGGTGGAGAATGTAGATGAATACAGAAGTGAAAGTAAAAATCACCTGGGGTCCAACTCGTGAGATAGAAATCTCATTATAATTTGTATCATCTCCTTCCAAATTTAAGTACACGACAGAATTTATACTTTAGGAATAACGTCATAATCTATTTTGTTAACTAGCATTACATCGCAAGCATGTTACGAAGATTTTTCCAAACACTCTTCAATGGTCTTATCACGGAGCATCCTGTAGCTGGTGCGTATTACATAGTAGTTCTCCCTTATTGGACATTGCCGGTGTTTCCAAATTTATTCTTTCTCACGGTGTTGTATGGAAAAGCTTGGAGGTGAATCTTTGTCCTTGGGTGGGGTCCTGAACATGTAGTCACCAGTCAGAGGATCCCCACTTGCCCCCCCAGACCTGGCAATCATGGTCCAGCCGCAGCAGGCTCTGTGGCCCCCACCGACAGGTGGCCAGGAGCCCGAGGTTTTTGCTTTTGTTTCAGGGTGCATTTGTTTGGTTATCAGTCAGGTTGGACCCTTGCGGCACATATGGCTGAAATCTCTGAAGGAGCCCACAAAACGGCGGCTCTTTCCCCTGCCTGCGGTCTGACAATTGCAGAAAGACCTAAGCGGGACAGAAGGACTAAAATATCATCTCTAATCCTAACAAAGGTGACGGTGGATGAGGCAGCTTCGTGTGAGGGCGGAGGGGCTATGAACTGCATTACAAATTCAATGGCCCCACGTCTCTGCATTCCGGGCAGTACCAGCTGGACAGATGGATGGAGAGTCTGCTGGGACAGACCTTCCCTGGCATGGGCACTGCCCGCTGAGTCTGCCTGCCGGGACCGAAGAGGATTCTCCCTCCCGGCAGGCATCTGGCTCCCAAAAAGAAGAAGGGAGCATCTGAGTCAGCGCCCCTTTTACTTTTCAGAATGGTCCTCTTCTCTTAGGGGAGCCTTAGGAAAGGGCTGCAGAGACATCGGTTTATCCGGGGAGAATTCGCCCAGTTAGGGTGTTTGGGGAGGGACGAGGGGTCACACTTCTCTACTGTTTTCATCAGCCAACTGTGCCTCCTTCTATTAGTGCATGTTCTGCCCATTTTCTGTTGAGCTTGAAATGCACAAGTGCTTTGTCGAGTCATTCTTAAATTTTTGTTTGTCTTTTCTTCTTATTTAAAATGTCTTTGAATTATGCATGTTGTTCAATTATTATTTAGCCAAATCTACTTTTTTTTTTTTTTTTTTTACATATTGTTCCAGTCCCGGAAGTGAGCCACTGTGAGCATCTCCATCAGAGTTGGGTGGGTCTCCTGGGCCAGGCATCCTGTTGGACCTGTGTGGAGGTGAGCTCACGAAATGTTCACAGCTGCCCCGATCAGGAAGCAACGGCTCCCAAACCACGGTTTGTGAGGGGCAGTGAGCTGCCAGGAGCTCAGACGTGGCAGGGCCAGCGTGGTCTGACTCCCGTCGCCACGTCCCCAAAGGCCGTGTCCGGGAAATAAAAATGCTTATTTATGTGGGCTCCTAATTACTCTGCCAGGAAGCGAGCTTGTCGCTGCCGATGATTTGGGGTAGGAACGATACGGATTCCAACTCAGGAATGATACGAAGCTATGGGAGAGGCTGTGACTCAGCTTAATGCTCTGTTTTGAGAAACATCAAAGCTCCCACAGATTTATCTGTCTGCCCAGGGATTCAGCTGTTCCCAGAAACTGTTCTCACCCTTGATACACTCGGCGGGCCCTTTTCTTTCCACTTGATTTATTTTTCTCAGTGACAAAAGTAAATCATTGAAATTTTTTAGAAAGCCACAGTGATGGATTTAAAAGACGGTTCACAACCAGATATTCCCTCTTCCCGTCAACTTTTTAGATAATATTTAAATAATCGTAAGTCCTTAAATAATAATAATAAAGAACGGAATAATATTAATTAACACTTCAGTAATAATAAGTGCC
>CM053605.1:3438449-3451556 GCA_028646535.1 Procyon lotor | reverse complement strand
TTCCCTCTCTCCCTGTGTTTCTGTCAAATAAATAAAATCTTAAAAAAAAAAAAAATCCTGGGCAAAACTTTCTGCAAATGTTGATGCTCTTTGTTTAAATAAACACTGGTAGATGCAGATGAACCTATGCAGACCAGGTGACCACTTTTTCTTTCTTTTCCCTTTATTTATAGCAACATTACTTGTTTTGCCTGGCAATGTATTTGGATATCTTTTCAGATGTAAGTATAGAGAGTTAAGAGATGTTTTATAGTGTTTCAAGGTATAGTCGACCACAAATTGTGGTCGTTTTGCTACTTATGGGCACTTAAGTTATTTCCAGTCGTTTTCTCTAGAAATAAATATCTTTATGCACAAGCCTTTATATAGGGTGGTTTTTATATCAACATAATATATTGCTAAAATTGGGATTGCTGCATCAAAAAGCTTACGTATTTAAAATTTGGACACATCAGTCCCTTGAGGTCATAGGCTAATTCTACCAAAACTTTAAAGAATGAATGTTATACGAATTCTGACAAACAATAAAAAAAAAAAGAGAGAGAGAGAGATTACTTCCAAACTCATTTCATGAAGTCATCATAACCGGGCGCTAATACAACTCAATGCCATCACAGAAAGGGACTATTTGGGCCTATGTAATTCATGCCTGTAGACGTAAAATATTGGAGAATGGAACCCAACAACATATATAAAGATGATCCAAACAATATATTTTGGATACATTTTATACCAGTTATGCAAAAATGGTTTGATATCCAAAAAGGCATATATAGAATTGACTATGTTAATCCATCAAAAGAGAAACGATCTAGTAATCTCGGTAAATTCAGAATATCATGATCGTGATTTTATTTTAAAAGTCTCATTTTTGGAACAGAGAAGATTTCCTTGATGTAGTAAAGTGTATCCATGAAAAATGCAGAACAAATGTCTTCCTAGATGGGGACATGTTAAAAGTCTTCCTTTTAAACGGAAAAAGTGATTCCAGAGCACCCTACCACCACTTTTGTTTAACACTAATAGTCAAAGGGAGCAGATAGTCTCTAAGTCAAGGTCAGTGTTTTGCCCATTCCAGGTGACAGGGATTCTAAATCTAAATCTAAATCTAAATCTAAATCTAAATCTAAATCTAGAATTCTAAATTCTGAACCACAACTTGTCTTCCCACTAAAAGTGGCCCAGGGGCTACTCACGGAAGAGTAAGCACGTAACACGTGGGGGGTTTCTCATAGGGTAAGGAAAAGCTTCCCCCACTAAGTGGATCTTAAAGGATTGGGAGACAAGAATAAATATGCATTGCGATCACAGCCCCCAAGAGTGTTTATTCAAAATAATAGTTACGGGCATGAGAGTCAATAGCTCCTTACTGAACTCGAAACCCGAACAGAAAATATTAGGGAGACAACTTCTATTCACAGTAGCAACATAAGCAGAGTAATTAGGAATAAGATAAATAAGAAGGTACACGATTTATATGAAGAAAACGATATATAAACTCTGCTGATGTGTATTCAGACAAAAACCTGTTAAAAAGATAGAGAGAGAGACCGGCCGGCTCAGTTTGATCTTGGAGTGATGGGTTCAAGTCCCATGTTGGGGGTAGAGATTACTAAAAGTAAAACGAAATGAAATGAAATGAAATGAAATGAAATGAAATGAAATGAAATAAAATAAAATAAAATAAAATAAAATAAATACAGAGCAGAAACTCAACTTTATTTAAAAATGTTATTTAAGAAGAGTAATAATTTCAGGATTGTGGAGTTATGGCTTGATAATAATCCCCTTTTCTTCCAAATTACTCCATGGACATGTAGGGCTAAGAAAGCATATTTGGAGTCAATATTAATATTAACTTTTAAGGCTTTGGCAATTGCAAAGCAGTAGTGAGCACTACGGCATACCTAACTTTTCTTTATTCTTTTTATGAAAACTATTGTCATCAGTAAACCAACCATCATTTATTTTTTTGTTTGTTTGTTTTTAAATTTAATTTATTTTTTCCGTGTTCCAAGATTCATTGTTCATGCACCACACCCAGGGCTCCATGCAATACGTGCCCTCCTCAATACCCACCACCGGGCTCGCCCAACCCCCCACTCCCTCCCCTCCAAAACCCTCAGTTTGTTCTTAAGCCTGTATACTTACCTAAGGAGAGAGCTGTAATTCACCGCAAGGGACATTGAAGGATTATAACCTTAGGAACCAATTAAAGTAATACAGGGTTTACACCAAGCCACTAATTTGTGTAAAAAGGCCATGGAGGTGACAAAAACTTCATGGAAAAAATTGTCCCTAGATTTGGACTCCCTTGGTCCCTACAAAGGACTGCCTTTTATTACATATTAAAAAGACGGCCCTCCAAAACTGAATAGCCCTTGATATCTTGGCTGCAGTTACAAAAACCCAGAATTGGAGGACTGTCTACTAATGGGACCCAAGGGTTATATGGCTCTGTGGATAGGTCTCCGTACTCTGGGTTTTGCCTGGATTCATGGATGCGTTATTGAAACCATTACTAACCTGACCAACCTTCCAAAACTTAAAACAATGGTGAACTCGTTCAGTGTCTCCTTGGTACAACCAACTAACATCCATTTTCATTCCCCCTTTGGGACTGGAGGCTGTTGTTTGGCACAAGAAAGGTCTTAACAAGTTATTTAACAAGTTAAATAACTCAAACACAAATGTATAAAGCAGTTCTGCAAAACAGAATGGGCTTAGCGGTCCTAACAGCTGCTCAGGTGCAGTTATCAAAACAGATGCGTACGTCTCAGATTTTCATAGAAATGTCACCAGACTCATACGAGATATGAATACCCCAATCGGGGCTCTACAAAATCCTTCTTTCTCTCTCACTGATTGTAAGTTCCTGGTTTAAAGGAGGATTGTGGTCAACGATTAAAGATATCTTTATTGGATTTGTCCTTCTTATGGCCTTCCTAATCTTAATGTGTTGCCTTCTTCGATGTTTCTCTACTTGGTGCTGAGACTCAGTGGCTGCAAGGATTTCACGCGGACAGACGATCCTAATCACTCAGAGAGACACTTCTTTACTGTCAGCGCTGGGTCCGCTGCCTCCGTCTTTCACAGCTCCCCTATACATTTCCCAACACACCATTATTGACCCAGACGTAGGGACATCTCTACGCCCCTGTTCAGCAGGAAGATGTTACAGAAGATGAGACATTCCACCTTCAACAGTTTTAAAGATGTAAGGGTCAAAATTGTCCATGGGGGGAATGAGGGAACAGAAGGCCAGCTGAGGTCGAAGCAGAAACTGCTACACTGAGACCTCCCCCCCCCCAGTCCTGGGTGGGACAAGTGTAACATTCTTCCCGGAATCTTGCAACTATGTTAATGTTAATACCTTGCTAGAGGGGAAAATAATACCTTGCTAGAGGGGAAAAACGATCTTAACCTGAAAATGGCAAGGCTGCTGGTGTCTTGTAGGTCCTCTTAAGCAAAGGAAAGTTCTATTGAAACCTCCCCTTTTCCTTCCCTCCCCCAACCCCTTAGGACATAGTCCGCCACCCCTCACAACCCAGGGCAGCAACTCTTCCTGCCCACAGGTCCTGTTCCTGCGCTTTAATAAATCACCATTTTGGGGCGCCTGGGTGGCTCAGAAGGTTAAAGCCTCTGCCCTTGGCTCAGGTCATGATCTCAGGGTCCTGGGATCGAGCCCTGCATCGGGCTCTCTGCTCAGCAGGGAGCCTGCTTCCTCCTCTCTGCCTGCTTGTGATCTCTCTCTCTCTCTCTGTCAAATAAATAAATAAATAAATAAAATTAAAATAAATCACCTTTTTGCACCAGAAAGAAAAAAAAGTTACTTATTCTCACCTATGTTAGATAGGACCCAACCAGTAGCCCAACAGAATTTTTGTGGAAACTTGGCCAAATGATTTGAGGTTTTATTGGTAGGGGAAAAAGAAATGTGTATAGACTAGCCAGGACATTGCTGGAAAAGAAAAATTATAAAAGGATTATGTTTCTTTACCAGATGTTCACAAGAATTATGAAGCTAAGATTCATTCATTCTACAAAATATATTGAGTGCCTTCTCTGAGCGAAATGCAACTGACGACGCGGGTAAGTTCCAGGCAGAAGCAGGAAGCGTTGTGAGAGCTCCAGGGCTCGGCTTCCCCGCCCAGTGACCCAGAAGGCGACGGCTCCCCACAAAGACGCAGCTGCAGAACACAGAAGAGCAAACATCAGCTCTCCCGCCGCCTGGGCCGTGATGAGCCTTCCAACAAGCAAGGTAGGGGCCACGGGACGACGCACTTCCCTGAATCTGGCACACGGCGTGTCCCCCTCAACTCAGTGGAATCGTGACGCCAAAGCAGGAGCAAAAAGAAACCTGAGGGTGAGCGGAAGTGAGCAGAAGGTCACTTCCAGGGAGAGGGCTGCTGGGAGCAAGCACCCTGGCACGCAGTGTCCTTGGGCTCCTGGTCAGCAGCTTTGAGGAGGAGGCTTGTGGTCAATAACCCTTAGTACGGAGTGTGTCCAATTTTGACAAAGGAAACTGATATATCAAAGAAATGTTCTTCCCTGGTGGCTGGGAGAAAGAAGGTATTAGCAGGCCAGCAAACATCCATTTCTTGATCAAATCAACATCGGTCCCCTGGAAATTCTAATGAAATGGAACTGAAGAGGTTCTAGGAATGTCCAGAAGAGCAGGTCTCAGGCTCCCTCGGGCTGGGCACATCTTTCCTTCTCTGCCATACGGCCGGTGAATGCACTCCCCCCATGGAGGGGTGGCGGCTTGCAGGTGACACAGGCTGGGGAGGGCAAAGGTTGGCACTAGTAGAAGGAGATGCCACCTTAGGTCCTGCCAGAAAAAATCCCGGTGATGAAAGATGGACATTCCATGTCCTAAAAAAAAAAGATACTCAGTGTTGGGATCAGACAACCGTGGGCCCAGGATCCCAGATCCGAGTAGCACAAAGACCCTCTAGGGCAGGCTCTGGGCACACGTGAGCTTAAGAGGCCACAGCAGCCGTGGCCCCCATCACAGAGCTCTGTGATCATTCCATGGCCCCTGACTTCAAGTGCTCCTGGGAAGTCCACTCACTTTAGAGAGAAGATTGATGCCATCCAGTCTGGCATCCTCTCCTGCCTGTTGTGTCTGCCACTAAGGGGGTGTCTTCCTTGGTCCTTCACCCTATTTAATGGGAAAGCCACTCTAGGGATTGGGCAGAGGAACAAGCTGAATGGGGAGGAAATATCACATTTGGGATCAAATAAGCAAAAGAAAACTGGAGGTGTAGGAGGGAGGGTGGGGCACAGAAAGGAATGAGCCTCAAGTACCAGGCGGGTCCAAGACACACACTTGAGGCTGAGTAGGGGTAACACCAGGGCCACCCACGTGACCGCAGGCAGATAAAGAGGCAGACTGAGGACCAACACGACAGGAAGAAGAATCACTCTGGCATCTTCTCCCTGGCCTTCCGCCAAAGTGAGTTTGATGGAGCTCCAATCTTGTTTCTACTTCTTTGTGTATTTATCCAATGAGAATGCAATGAGATTCCTTTTTTTTTTTTTTAAAGTGTCATCCACAGCAAACTGGCCCTTTGAGCCTCAGGCCCGAGAGAGGGATGATCCAGATCTGAAGGTCTCCAGGGTCAGAGGAGAGCCCTTGCCTGAGCTCCACGTCCCTGCACTTCTACTCCAGGGGCTCTCCCCTTATGCTGCTCTGAAGACCCACTATGAAGGGGGGACTGCAGCGCTGCTTGGCACTCCACGGAGAGGTGCCCAGCCGGGGCCAAACCAGGGTCCATGGGGAAGGAAGCAGGCAGCTGATGGGTTTAGCCTGGAGACCTCTTTTTCAAGTTTTCTTGACTCTATCTCTTCCTCTTTCCCTTACTTCTCTAGAGCTCCCTTTTAGCATGGCGACGCTTACGTGACATCCGAAATTCAAAGGATTGAGAGAAATGGAATCGGTTGGACCGGCCTCGGTCTTGTGTGCCATCAACGCCCTCCAGATCATCAATAGCAGCAGAGTGATTGGAAGGTCACAGTCACACCAGTGTGGGAGGCGCCCTCCTGTCACCAGGAGCCAGATGCTTCCAACTTCAACTCCCTGCCAAGGTGGGACCACGGGAGGAAGCCAAGAACCACCATGTGCCAAGTGCTTGGGTGCCAGCCCCGCTCTGCTAGTATTGACTTACCTCCCTGGCATCCTCTGCCAACCCTGTGATGTACCCTTCTTACCAATGAGGGTCTAAGACCAAGGTCTAAAAGGCTAACCAAGCTGTTCTAGGACAATCTAGTTTGTTGGTGGCAGAGTTTAGTTAGACTCGAGCACACAGGGCTGGCTGCAGAGCCCATGCCTGCCTGCTGACTTTGTCCACCCTCTTCTAGCTTGGCGTCTCTCTCCTCCTCTGACTCAGAAAGCTGCAGGGACGGGGGTATCCAAGTCCCGACTGCACAGCTCTCGGCGGCTTTATCCAAATCACACTGGTGCCCTCATCACTTCTGGTGCTAATCCCTCCAAGTGCCCTCAATCCTTGGGATAAGCTGCACCCTCGGCTCTTTCCCTCGGCCCTGTGTCGGCCTCCTTCATGCCTTCCAGCCTCAAAGCCCACCTCCGTCCTTTCCTCAAAGCAAATCCAGTCCCCCGGTCTTCATTTTTTTTGCTTCCTTCCTTTTCATAAAAACAACATCTCAACAGAAAAGGTGACAATTGTCTTCCTGGCTTCCATTCTTACTCCTTTGCAATCGGGCTTTGGTTTCTACTTTGTCGAACTCCCTCACTCTCTCTCTCTCTGGATCTGGGGAGCTGAATCAGAGCACCAGTGGTCCAAGTGAGTCACAGTGCTCTTCCTCCTCCTCCTGAAATTCTGCAGTCCTTGCCCTGTTGCAGGCACCTTATCCTTGGGGCAGGAGAGAAAGGAAAAGAGCCTTGGGCTTCCTCCCCATCAATTCTCCCAGCCACACTCTTACGGTGTCCACTTGCCCTTTTATGGGTCTTTCTGACAATTGCTCTGCCTCTTGACCTCCAGAGTGGGGCCAGACTTTGTGTCCACAACTTCCCCAGCCTTCTGGGAGAACAACCCTCAGGAGGAAGGTGGGAGCAGCAGCCCTTCCTCGAGAACTAAATTCCATCATTGTGGTTGACTGAGTGAGCACCTCTTTAAAAGCCTGGTTGGCAGCTTCCCAAATTGGCAGCCTAGTTCAGGATCTGGGCTATTTGGAAACTCTTGTTTTCAGCTTTCCGGTGCCTGTACCTGGAGCAGGACCCATGTCGCTCCATCCCTGTGCTGCTTACACCCTAGTGGTTCAGGTAATTACTCTGTAGTCTATTGATAATGTCGGCTCCCTGAGAAAGACTGCACGTTTGTGCACTTCGGCTGACGCACGTCTCCTGAAATGCCACCTTGCGTGAAAAAATGCATAACGACGTGCTGAGGTGGAGCGAGTTGTTGGCAGGGATCCCAGTGAATCAGACTCACTCAATCAGATTATATTCATGTTGATTAGGGCTCACTGCACAGGTTTAGAGTAACGGCGATGAAAATGGGGATAAAAATGCCAGAAAATGGAGTCTCTGAAAGACATTAGGCAAAGGGTATCTTGAGATGGTTATAGGTTCATAGGCAGTTGAAGAAATGCCCTCCCGTGATGGCATCCTTCCAAACTACAGTCTACTGTTGAAGTTAGGATATTGGCATTGATGTGGTCAAGATATAGGACATTTCATCACTACAAGGAGCCCCTTGTGTTGCTTTTCTATAGCCACACCCGCTTCTTTTATACTCCTACCTAATTCTTAGCCCCTAGTAACCTCTAATCTGTTTTCCATTTCTGTGATTTTATCATCTTCCGAATGTCATACAAATGGAATTCAGTATATAGCATTTTTCACTCAGCATAATTTTCTGGAGTTTCATCAAAGTTATTTGCGTCTCAATAATTCATCCCTTTTCATCACCGGTAGTGTTCCCTGGTGGAGTGTAACTCCAAGGTATGGGAGAGCCTCCAGAGTATGGGTGCTCCTCCCTCCAGGGTATGGGTGTGTCTCTGTCCAGGGTATGGGTGCTTTGCATCTGTGTAACGATCCGCCCTGTTGCAGGATATCTGGGTTGCTCCCACTCTTTCTCTATTATGAGTAAAGCTGTTAGGAATGTTTGTGTACAGGTTTGTGCATGAATATACATTTTCATTTCTTTGAGATAAATGCCCATTGGCAAAGGGTTTTTAACCCTCGAAAAAGTTGCTGGGAAGAGAGTTATTTCATAGCGCCTGAAAACCGGGAGAATGGCTTCTGAGAAAAAGAAGGCAAGAGCAGGGAGAACTGAGCGATGTGCCAGCCTCTTCATGACGTAGCAGATGTGCAAAGATGCAAATTGCTGAGTCGGTTTATATTCCGAAGTCTACACGTTAGTGGTCACCTCATCGATGCAGGTGCAAAGAGCATTCAAATAGCTGGAGAAGTGGAAATACAATCTTTGAAACATCTTCTTTAAAGATTAATTTTAAAAGCCCAAACTGAGAGTTCTGTAGTCACTACCTCACTGTGTTAAGGAGCCTGAGAGCAGACTGGGTGGATGTCCAGCCCCACCACTGGGAAGAACCCTCCAGCCGTCAACAAGGGGAATGATGGAAATCAAGGGTCTCTCATAGATGCTGGGTCACAGTGATTGTAGCGCCTATACAGTGCTCCAAGAAGGGGGCACCCTCTGAATATACATTTATTTTATTTACTGAAAAGCAAAAGAAATTTCATTCTGCATTAATTATGCAAAATGAGGATTATAAAAAGTATAGGACCTGCGTGTGAATCAAAAGCTAAATAAAAAGTCACATCAAAGGCAATCGATGGAGATTCATTCACACCCGTTCATGTGGAGAATTTTGAAAAATCAGAACACAGAATAAGAAATGAAGAAAGGAGAAGATGATAGACAAGATAACAGACCTGGAAGAATTTTAACAGGAAACCTATTTATTTTTTTATTTATTTTAAGATTTTATTTATGTATTTGACAGGGAGAGAGAGATCACAAGCAGGCAGAGAGGCAGGCAGAGAGAGAGGGGGAAGCAGGCTCCCCACTGAGCAGAAAGCCCGATGCAGGGCTCGATCCCAGGACCCTGAGATCATGACCTGAGCCGAAGGCAGAGGCTTTAACCCACTGAGCCACCCAGGTGCCCCACAGGAAACCAATTTAATAATATTCCCACAAAGGAAGAAAAGAATAAATGGAGCAGAAATGGTATTTGAATATAGGAAAAATAATTTTTAAACCAATATTTCAGATCTAATAAGACTCAGATATGAAGAGCAAGTTGGCCAAACAAACTGAACAAACTTAATTACAAGCTGGTAACACCCAGACTTATCTGAACTACATTTTTAAAATGTTGAAGGTCATTAAAGAATTTTATAAATATTCAGGGAGGAGAGAAAAAACCCAAGGGGTAATGTGTTACCTTCAAAAAATAAAAATCAGGGCGCCTGGGTGGCTCAATCATTAAGCGTCTGCCTTCGGCCCAGGTCAGATCCCAGGGTCCTGGGATCAAGCCCCACATCGGGCTCCCCGCTCGGCAGGAAGCCTGCTTCTCCCACTACCATTCCCTCTGCTTGTGTTCCCTCTCTAGCTGTGTTTCTCTCTGTCAAATAAATAAAATCTTTAAAATAAATAAATAAATAAATAAATATCAGATTAACTACAGTCTTCTTTGCCAGTTCAAGCTAAGAAAATTAATTTGCTTTGGAAAAACAAAACAACAACAACAAGAGTAAGACGTGACCCTCAATCATTTTTTGTCTGTTGAATTTGTGATGGACATTCGCAAGCAGGAAGCTAAAAAGCATTCTTCATACATATCCTTTCCCGTGATGCAGCAACATAATGCTCTTCCTAAAAATAATAATTTATAAATGTTCTTAAGATCCCAGACACAGAATCATATTTAAGTACGATGAAGTTTTGTTGAAAGTAATCGGGTAGGTGATAAGGATTGAAATCCGCTCAATGTACAGATAAATCACAGTAATTCTTTTAAATTTGCACATGAATTTGAAATCATAACAAATAGTCAATAAAAATAATAATAAAAAAACTAATCGTAAAAAATCTAAATAATGATACGATGTGGTTTACGATCTCAGATAAAATCACAGAAGACTTTGTAGTATTGGAATAATAAGTGAACACTTGAGGACCTTCATCTCCCGTGAAAGAAAAGAAAATGTGCTTGGTTTCTTTTTCAGCATGAAAATACCTAAACTTAGGTTCAAGACCTTGAACTAAAATCAGATCTTAAACTTCTAGATTGCTGAAGACCTGAAAGCAGATAGAACAGTGTTTGTAACAAAAGATGGAGAAAAAGTGAGAAGGAAGAACAAAAACATATACCCAAGCTTAGAGAAGACCCAGCAAAAATATTACGGCAATCAAAGGGCTTTTGTTCTCTTATTGACTAGCATGATTTGTATTAGATCATTAAAACTTCATGAACTAGCTTTCTATAAGAAATCTACTTAAGAGAAACAGAAGGTTAAACACAAAATAAACTCTAGACCCAAACCAGCAATAACAGAATAATAATAATAGTAATTTTTTAAAAGACAACATTATTATCAGACAAAGAGTTTTAGGCAGAAAACATGAAGCAGGACCTGAGGTCATTTTATGTATAAAGTGAAGGGCCACTCTTGGCTCAGCTACATCACGAACTAGATGTGCGCCCTGAATAGCTTCGTGCGGAAATGTAGCAAAATAAACCCATTTCTTCTAAAAGTCACAATTGTGCAGAAGACTTTGCATTGCTCTGAAGAGCTGTCAGCATGTTCTGGAAAACAAAGAGCATATCTGAACCACAAAAGGACTCAGGGGAAATGATAGATACCACACGCGGTGTTCTAAACGGTTTCAAAAAAGTAAATACTAGTTTTGTAAGCGCTAAGCTTTTCTACACGTGACTCGTGTAGAAAAGACATGGACAAAGGGCCGTGGACAGTCTCATTGTCCTTGGGCTAATTAACCACAAGATTTCTTTGATGGTGGCCCTCCTCCGAGGTTTACATGCAGTACCCCTGGATTGCCCACCACCCTGGGACATGTTCTGGGGAGCCCGTGACTAACAGCTCGAGAGGTGTGTAAAAAACCCCTTCTGCTGGTGAAATTATTGTCTCTTTAACCGTTTATGTGATCAGGCAGCCTTTATTAAGGCTACTGGGTGTTTGACCCTGGGCTGAAAACGTGCTTTATCCCCCCTATTTAACACATCTGTGACGACTCTAGAACCGCGGAGATGTGCTCTCATTTTCATCTCAAAGTGTTCTGACGTTATCTTTATTTTTTTTTAAAGATTTTATTTATTTATTTGACACAGAGAGTGAGTGAGAGAGTGCAATTAGGGGCAGGGGAAGAGGCAGGGGGAGAAGCAGACTCCCCACTGAGTGGGGAGCCCGAGGCAGGACTTGATCCCCAGACTCTGGGATCATGACCTGAGCTAAAGGCAGACATTTGACCGACTGAGCCATCCAGGAGCCTGGACGTTATCTTTCACATATGGACTACAATGCATCTGGGAGTGATTTTTATGGATGCTCTAAGACAGGCGTCAAGATTACTTTTTCTATCAAAATTTACCGAAGATTTTATTAATCTCCCAACTCCCTTGCTCGCCATGTCAGCCCTATCATAAATTAAATTATTGTGCATGTGTGGTCTGTTTCTGTACTTCATTCCATCCCATCGCCCATCTGTCCATCCTCTCCCTTGTCAATATGCCATCCTTCCGTTTACGGCTCTGTAGGTGAGGAGAGTTGGAGGCCAGGCACCCAGTTCTTTCCCTCGGGATTGCCGTGGCTGTTCTCGGCCAGGGGCACGCCTGGCAGAGCCTCTCGCAATGTGTCACAAAGGCCTTAGGGGGCGTTAAGGAAGAGCGGGATTTGCACACATCTGAATTGTTAAAAGTTGGCTTTGGTCACAGTGCAAGGATGGTTGGGCCAGGTGGGCAGCTCTTGCTGCAGCCCGTGCATGTTGGGAGAGCAGCTGAGGGGAGAATGTGTGACGAGGAGTCCCAGAGGCCACCAGCCCCTCTCCAGATCCCATGCTCCCCATCTCAGCGCCCGCTGCCTGTCACGGCCCCTTTCTCTTTCGTGCTCCTCCCTGCCCCTGGGCCTTTACACATGTATGTCTATCTGCCCAAAAGCCTCTATCCGTTCCCCTTGGTTTTGTTCCCTGCTCCTAGTCTTCTATCTCGGCTCACATGACTTTTCTGCAGAAAGCCCTCCTCCAGGATGTTGATGAATGAGACAGGCAACACGAGTAGCTACATTTTTTAATCACTGGCTACCAAGTACCAGGTTCTATTCGGGGGACCACTGAGGAGGCCGCATTGGATAAAGCAGATAAAGTGCTTGCTGATGCCATCACAATCTGGCGGGAGAGATAAACAATAAACAAAACACTATATGACAAATCGGACATGAATAAGTCTTTACAAAGAAAGCTTAATCAAACATCCCCTAGATCTGCAACTCGAAGCAAGGTAAATTTTCTGAGATAAGGACACCTTCTTTGCCCATTTACAGCCTCATATTGGGGATGAAATAAAGAACTCATGGTCCCGTATTTTTTTTGAGTAGGCTCCACACCCAGCATGAGGCTCGAACTCATGACCTTGAGATCAAGAGTGGCACACTCTACCGACTGCCAGCCAGGCACCACCTCCAACCTTGTATTTTGAAAGTGGTGAAGTGCCGCCTGCTAAGGCTCAGAGCCTGATCGCTAGTCCACTGTGCACGTTAACGCTCTTCTAATGGGAGGGTGTTGTAATGGCGGGTCCCTCAAAACTCTGGGGTGCAGGGCGACCTGATTGGACACCATCCCTCATCTTACCAAGTTCCCTGTCCACAAGCCCACCCTTAAGTCTGATCCCTTCGAGATTCAAATCAAAACCACACTGAGATACCACCTTACGCCAGTTAAAATGGCCAAAATCAACAGGGCAGTAGACAACAAGTGTTGGAGAGGATGTGGAGAAAGGGGTACCCTCTTACACTGTTGGTGGGATTGCAAGCTGGTGCAGCCACTTTGGAAAACAGTGTGGAGATTCCTCAAAAAATTAAAAATAGAGCTACCCTATGACCCT
>CM053605.1:3416431-3437949 GCA_028646535.1 Procyon lotor | reverse complement strand
ATTGAAATCATTCTAGCTTTTATGAGACACAGGCAGTTGAAATTAATTGCACGAGGAGTTCGTGTTTAAGGAGTGATAACAATTATGTGTGGCCCTTAGAAGGAGAAGACTGCAAAGGGCAGCGATAGGAGGCTCATTTTCCTCAAGAGTCAATTACTAGAACACTCGTACTAAAGGTTCTATGTCCAGAAACTCACAAGGAGAGATGTTTTCCTCCAGGAAGCCTGCTTTGGTTTATTCTGGAGGTGGAAGTTTTCTTATCAACGCAAATGAACCAACAGGAGGAGCAGAATGTTCCTGGAGGCCAGAGCTGGCACAGGAGAGGAGGGGCCACAGTCCAGGCCACTGTGCCACCCTTGCGTGCGCCTGGACCCACCGTGTGCATGGTGCTTTCCCACCTAGTAGCTCATTTTATCTTTGAAAACACTGGGGGGGGGGGGATGGGCAGGGCCAGCGTCCTCAGCCTCACAGAGGGAGTCCGGTAGAGAGTTAGGTGTCAAGACCGCATTCCAAAGCAAGAACGCTGATACCCCGTGTCACCCACTCAGAGTCTGTAAATGCCCCTTTGTGAAGTGGGGAGGCATTGCCTCCTACCCAACAGTCTCTTGAAACGAAATACCGGAAATAAAATTCTTCACGATGGACCATGGTACCAGAGGGCTTGTGTTTTCCTAGACCCTAGATTGTGCTTCCGAGGGAGGGAAGGCAAGGCTCTGGGCTTGGGGTCAGGTATGTCAGTGGTGGCGGGCATGAGTTCTGGGACCAGGGTGGAGACAGGACCCTCGCTGGCAGGAGGGGACAGGAGGGCAGTGCTGTGGGCAGGATACCAGCCTCTGTCCTCTCTCCCTGGAATCACATTCCCGGCTTCCTTCAATCACTGGCTTTCCTGCTCCAGGAGCGGCAGACTGGGGACCCCTGAGAGCTCCACCTCTGGATCTCAGGGACCTGGGGCTCCATCCAGGGTCAGAGGGCATTCTCGACTCTTCCATCTGAATGGAAGCGGCCCCATTCTCCGTCCGAAGTCATGCAGAACAAAAGGTGCCCCGACGTCTTGTGCCAATGCTATTCTTAAAAGGTCTCAACTTGGCTGGGAGAGCCAGCGGAAAAGGCTGTTTGAGAAGTGAACGTGGACGAGGGGTCTAAGTTTGAGGACAGAAGAGAAGAGCCCCATCCGCTGATGCCGCGGGGCGTCTGGTCCTGGTGAGCCAATGCCTGTCATGGGCATCGGGGGCAGGGGTGGGAACGGGGAGCACGGGCCAAGCTCTGGGAGGTCCCCACCTCCCTCTTTCACGCTGTCACCCCTTATATTTCTGCTCTTTGCGCGGAACTTGCCCCTCCTCGCTACCCTGCACGTGGGCCCCGGGACAGTCTGTGATATTAGGGCCATATAATACGGGTTTCGGTCTTGGCTTCTTCTGACTGCTAGTATTTTTAGTCCTTTGGGGAGCACGGATCCCCGGATAATTTTTCAATAATTTTTCAGGCCTCAGGACTTAGAAATGGCACCTGTGCCCGTTCTGATGTCACCAGACTCCGAACCATCCGCCTCTCCCGCCCAGGAATGATAAACATCAAGCCTGGCTCATTTTTAAATAAAAACCACTAGGTTCATAAATGTTCTCTTAGGGGTAAGAGTGTCCACGTCCTTCTCCTACGTCACAGCCATGATTGACCTCATGACAGGATCCTGAAGAAGAGATTCATATTTTGTCCATATTCAACCTGATTAAAACACTTCATGAGAAATCACTGTTTATTTTGTGTAACGCCCGTTTTGAAGTCCACGACTGAATCTGACCGACGAGAATTCAGTCCTTTAGCTCATAGTTACTGAGCTTCTGGTCTATGCTCAATGTGATTTGGGGACCCTGGCTATCCAAGATCTATGCCTTGCTCCAGGGGGGGCACTCGGAACCTGGAGGGATGGGGTATCTGACCCCTCGCTCAGCTCCCCCCGCAGCTCTGGAAGGAAAGACCACACACTGCGGATGGTAGGAGAATGCCCAGCTGCTGGCCAGACCCCACTCGGGCCTGGGCCTGGAGTCTGTGGTCTGGGTTCCGGAGGGTAAGGACACGGGGAGATGCGGTTGACCACCCAGAGAGGTTGCGGGGACCTACCGTAAAGCCCTGCGTTGAGGCTGAATTACCCCTTGCACAGTTTGCTGGCGGCCCGTAATCAAAGCTGCCAGAGCCCGTGCTCCCTGCCAAGCCCTTCGAGAGCCCCTCGCTGTATTACTGTGTTATGTCCTCCCCAGCAACCATGGTAATCCCGTTTTACATATGGGGAAATCGAGGCTCAAGGAGCCAAGGACTGTTGAATAAAATCAGGTGGCCCTAAGCACTTGAGCTGGACTGTGAAACTGGGTCTTTTTGTGTCCAGAGTCGAGACCCACGCAGCACTTGGTTTCGTTGCTTGCTGTCTGCCGAGCACCTCCAGCAGTGCTTGTGCTAAGTACCTGCCTGAGTGTCCTGACTCTGTCCCATCGCTTCTTCCCGACAGCGGGCCTTTTCCCAGCGGCACGTACCAAGCAGGATGCTTTTACGGCGCCTATGACGTCAGAGGACTCAAGTCTTGTGTTCCTGATGTATATCCTGATGGTTCAGCCCGGACGCGAGCCGAGGAAGCCAAGACTGAGAGCAGCCTTGTGACTACGACTAGTGTTAGATGAGCACATAGCTACATCCAACTGTACACCATCTTGTATTTTTTAAGTGGTTAAGAATCACGACTTTTTTCTCATGACCCTGAGAGCAAGAGTCGTGTGCTCTATGGACTGAGTCAGCCAGGTGCTCCAGTCATGACCTTTTTAGTAACCGAGAGGCTGAGGCCGTCGTGTTGAAGGATCTCGGAGGACCATGGACAGGCACCCCATCAGGGGGACAAGCATCCGGGCATCTCAGTCCTCGGCTCAGGGCAGAGCTAGACGCTTCAACCAGAAAAGCAGAGACCGGTCCAGCCCCGTCAGGGACCCAGAGCCCATCTCGTGAGCCTAGAAAGAGGGGCGACTTGAAAAAACCACCCAGACAACCTCCCCACGGGTTTGATTGTATAAATAATTTATTTCTGTTCACAGCATCATATATGCATATAAAAGGGAACAGGAGCAGAAGAATGTTCAGGACAAGAGAATTACAGCAGTAGAAACGAAAACTGAAACCGGGAGACATCGTCCCAACACCATGACGGATAATCGGCGAAGAGAATCCGTTTGCAACAAAACCGGCCTCCCTGTGTCTACGAGAAACAATTTTAAAAGTTCACGTGGGGAGGCCAACTTCCTCTGTGTGAAACCCATTCATTCTCCAAGGGCCCAGAGAGGACACCCCCAAGACCCCTCCTCGGTGATTTGATGCGCGCTTCCTCTGTTTGATCAGAGACAAAAATGGGCTATTATTAGGTCAAACATGACAGAAATCAACTGGAAATCAACTGAGACTCTAAACTATTAGTGGACACACCACAGGGCTTTACTTTACTGCACAATTACGAAGAGCTGACTGCACCCTTAAGTCTTGAAAATGCAAAACCCAAAATCGTGTCGCTTCGTTGGTTAAGCAGGACAGGATTTGAACAGTGATCTCGAACCTAAGTATGGTTAGCACGAGATGATGACGTTTTTTGGCATCTGTAATGTCACAAAATAAATATATTATTCTCTCAATGGTGTGGAACTACCAAAATGTCAAAGTGCATAAGAAATTGTTACATTTGAAGAAAATAAAGGAAGATGGATTTTTTTTTTAATAACTCTATACAGAATCTTCAGATGATGGGACCAGCCCATTTAGAAATCAGTGACTATGCTTGTTGATATGTAAACCGAAATCTTGCAGGCTTTCTCACGTCTTTAGCTCTCTTTTCTCTACTGAGTTCCTACAAAAAGACCAGCATTGGAGAGGTACCAAATTCACCAACAAAAGATAAAAAAGGAAGACGGGCTGGGTTTCCTCTTTTTAAATATTTCATGTGAGAATCGGGCTTCAAGTAGGAAGCGAGGACCTTCAACCTCTGGTTCTTAAATTAACTTTCAAGTGCAATGGACAATAGGCATGGATTTATAATTTGACTAACTCACGTGCTCAAGCATGACCATGCCCAATTTCTATAGGCCTCCTTCGTAAAGAAATTTCTCACGGTGGGGGGAGGGGGCGATCCACCTAATTTTACCTGTAAACATGAATTTTAAGAGGAAATAAAAACCAAACAGTTAAGTGTTAAGTTTCCCTTTTGATACTGTGTTTCAGGGTAAATGACATCTTCTGCAAACCAAGACTCAGTCCTGATTATAAAGGATTTTTAAATTACATTATTAAAAATATGTATTTCTTCTTCTTTTGCTTTATCTCTTTTCCAAAGCCTCTTTCAAGTAAACTGCTTAGTGCCGGAGTACAGGTGATGATTACATCACACGCTTTCTTTTCTCTCAAGCACTCATTGTTTGCATTTGCTAGGCAGGCCAGTTCCCCCAAGAACGGATTAGGAAGGACCTCATCCTTGTGCTTTTCCTTCGCTCTTAAATCCATGCAACGAGGTCGGCTTTTGCAACAAGGTGGGGTTTTATTTTTTGGTGCATGACATCAAATACTCTAACGAGACATTTTTAATGAAATACTTAAACCAGATAGGCCACAATGAACCAAATTAGAAATTTGAACATGTCGCCACTTGCAGCGTAAAGGGATCTAAAAGGGCAAAGTCTTCCCCCCCCATAAGGTGAATATTTCCAAGGTGGGTATTCATTTGTAGAATTTTTTTAAAAACATGTCTGAAAACCAAAACCCATCATCCGGCGGTTAGTATTACAAGGGGCATCCCTTGCAAAAACCATCTTGCATTTCAGCACACATCTGTAGCTGGTGTGCTCACACAAACCCATCAGTAGGCTAAGAGATTTTAAGATTCCACACATATGGGTCTAGGTATTTATGCCGATTACATAGTACAGAGGGAGGTCCCTGTATCTACACACACACACCCCATCCAGCATTTATGCCAGGAGCCTTACCCTTTAAACACCTTTAACTACCCTGCAAACAGTAAATACATCATTTGCCACCACCTCCAACAGTTTTTTGTTTTTTGTTTTTAATTTTTATTGGTCTCTTTGTGTGATAATGACCTACACATGGACAGGGTCCGAACCATCTGGACGATGTCTGATTCCAGGCTGAAAAGCAGTTCTCACCGGAACTGGTCTTCCGTAGCCACCAAAAAGCACCAGGAGAGGGGCATCTTCGAGGCCATTCCCCAGCCCAGCCCGGCGCAGTGCCCGTGCTCTGGGGCTGCGTATTGTTCCAGGCAGTCCTCTCCTGGCCCCAAACACCACCTCGTTTGGGCCCAGAGCAGGACAGATGAAATTTCAACAGGGGCCTGCCCTGCGACATAAAAGCATCCCCCTTTCAGAGCCCATGAACGCAAGGGGCCACGGTACCCCCCAGCACCTCCCACTGCCAGCATGCCCCCCAACGTGTACTCCCAGGGTTCTGGGAACCGCAGACCCGGGGTAACTCACAGGTGGGAGCCCCCAGCGAGGGCGGGGCAGCCTGAACTTCTGGCCCCGCTGGAGGAAGAAATCTCTTTTGTCTCTGACATCTGAGCCTTCCACCTGGGCCAGGAGGGCGGACAGCAGGCCAGGCACGTCCACTCCCCAGCGCCCACCCCCCACCCACCCATTAGTAGCTCTGGCATCCAGACAAAAGGTCCCCTGAGCTGGGGGTGGGGGCGGATGGAGGGCAGGCTGGCAAGTCAGCGAACACACCCAGGTTAAGTCACTAGTCCTGTGTCTGGGGGCACAGATTCCGTTTTAAAAATTCGAAGCATTGCTTTGGTTCTCTGTCTTTGTTCGCGGGCGCAGATTCTCGGCCATCCAACCACCCATCCATCCATCCATCCATCCCTCACTCGCTCGCTCACGGCTCGCTCCCCGCTCGCTCCCCGCTCGCTCCCCACCGCAGCCGGGCTGCATTACCGCTTCTTCTTCTGCTTGAGGGACTTCCTGCGTTTCAGGATCATCTCATAGAGCTTGTCCATGCCCTCGGTGAGGCCCTCGCCGATGATGGCGCACGCCGGCTGGACGTGGTAGGTGGTGGCCGGGATGAGCTCGTGCAGCGCCAGCTGCTTCTCGATCTCCGCCACCGGCAGCGACTTGGGGAGGTCCTGCTTGTTGGCGATGACCAGCAGCGGCGTGCCCTGGTTCTCGGCGAACTTGGTCACCTTGTGCAGCTCTGTCTTGGCCTCCTCCAGCCGGTCCACGTCCACCGAGTCCACCACGTAGATGATGCCGTCCGTGCAGCGGCTGTAGGACTTCCACAGCGGCCGCAGCTTCTCCTGGCCGCCTACGTCCCAGAAGTGGCAGCTGATGCCCTTGGCCGTGCCGTTGCTCAGCTTGATCTTCTCCGTGTTGAAGCCGATGGTGGGCACCGTGTTCACGAACTCGTTGAACTTGAGCCGGTAGAGCACCGTGGTCTTGCCGGCCGAGTCCAAGCCCAGCATGACGATGTGCAGGGACTGGAAGGCCGAGATGTTGGAGGAGATGTTGCCCATGGCTCCTCGCTGCGGCGCCGGCCACTGCGGCTGCGACGGGAGGGCGCCGCCCCCCGAGCAGTGACGGGCCCGACGCGGCCGGGCGCACCTGGGCCGCCCCTGTCGCGCTCTGCCTCGGCCACCGGCCCGGCCTCGGCGTCCCCGGGGCGCACGGCTCCCGGCGCTCAGACGCCGCGGCCCCCGCGCCCGCGCCGGCCGGGCATCGCGTCTCTCCCGCGGGCTTTTGTCTCCCACGAAGCCGCCTCCGCTGCCGCGGCGCAGGGTGCTCGCGCCCGGCGCCCTCCCCCGGCCCCGGCTCGCTCTGCGGCTGCCTCCGACCGCGCCCCCGCGCTCCGGCCGCTGCCCGGCTCTCCGCCGCCCGCCGGCTGGCGGCTCCCCGCGCCGGGCGCCCGGCGCTCGCCTCTGCCTTCCCGGGCGGCGGGGGTCGCTCCCGCTCCCGAGCGCGCCTCGGAGGCGCAGGCGGGGCGCGGGCTTCCCCGGGCGTCGCTGCCGGCGCGGCCGCCTGGTCGTCCCCGCAGTCCCCGCTCTGTCGCCGCCGCCGCCGCCGCCGCCGCCAGCCTGCAGCGGCGGGAGGGCGCCGGGCTCCGCCTCCGGCCCCGCCCCTCGGGCCCCGCCCCCGCTGCCCCCGGCCGGGCGAGCACCTCCCCGCCCGCGCGCGCTGCTTTCGCGCCTTCCGAGCGTTCGAAATCGCCCTCCGCGTCCCCCTCCCGCGCCGCGCACAGACAATGGGCCCAGGCCCGGCTCTTCCTCCCCGGCCGGCTGACGCATCTTATAAAAATAGCTCCAAGCTCCCGGAACCCCCCAGCCTGTGAGCGCGGGCCGCGCAGCCCGCCTGGGGAGGGGGTTCGGGGTGTGTGTGTGTGTGTGTGTGTGTGTGTGTCGGGGGGCGCGGTGCCTGTTCAGCAGGCGCTGGCGCGGCCCGGAATCCGGAGTCCAGAGAGGGGAGGGCAAGGGCCGCTTCTGGCGGGGGCGGGGGTGGGGGTGGGGGCCTGGAGGCGCCCAACGTGGGCGTGAAAGTGCCCCGCCAGGGAAGGGGGCTGTGGGGTCGAGTCCCCAGGAGAGGGGAAAGGAAGGCGCAGGCCACAGTGAGCCACCAGTCTGCACCCAGCGCCCTGGAGCATCCCACTCCGAGTGGACAAATGCGCATCCTCCGGGCACAAAGGACACCTGGAGTGCGTGATGGGGGACACACAGACCAGGGGCGGAGGGGCTGTGCCGAGGCAGCCAGTGGCTGAATGATCCACAGCATCTTTCCAACTCCAGCTTCTTAGGCAGAAAAGACAGGAATGGGGCCAAGAGGGGCAGAGTGAGAATAATCACATTTATGAATAAAAAAACAAAACTTTATTCTATTTCTTAAGACTTTATTTTTAAGTAATCTCTACGGCCAACGTGGGGCTCGAACTTGGAACACAGATGCCGAGAGTCACCTGCTCCACCCACTGAAGCAGCCAGGCCCGGCAAAACCAAAGTTTTCTAGAACCGCTTTCTTTTACCTCCTTCCTTTCACAGGCTAGGATAAAATACATGAGTTTGTTGGTACCAAAAACATGTGAGAAGACCACACCCGAAGAAGGCAGAACAAGCCGTCCCATTTTGGGGATTCCCATGGTGGTGGCAGCCGTCAAAGTCATGGGCTGCCTAGAGTGGATCTAGGGATTGGGCATGGAATGTCAGGCCGGAAATGGCCTTGTGGGTCCAGATGAAGAAAGCAGGCCTCAGCACCTAGGACTTTGTCAAGGTGGAGCATAGATATGGATACCAGCCCCAAGCCCAGTGGTATTCATGCCTGCCTGTTCTCCCTCAGTCCACACTCCATCCATATGCAATTTTAACGGGGAATGAAGTTGTAAGCAACCCGAATGTAATTGCAAAAGACAGAAATTCAACTCACATTGGGTTAGACAAAATGGAAATACATTCACTGACATAATTGAAAAGTTGATGATTAGGCTTGTCTTCAGGTATGGCTAGATCCAGGAGCTCAAAAGAAGTCTTAGCTCGGGCCTTCCTCCATCTCTCCTCTGTTTTTCTCTGTATTGATTCTTTTGCCTACTAGCACCCCTGGACCCACGACCTTGGTTTAGATCCTAGAAGAAAAAAGGTGTACCTCTTTCCCAGTAACTGCAACAAAAGCCTGGGGAACACATCGTTTTGGCCTGTTCAGCTCATTCCGGAGTCAAGACTGCTGTCCAGGAGGTTGGCGCACACTGATAGATGTGGCCCAGGGCCTCGAAGTGGGAAGGAGTGGTTCCCAAAGAATAATCAGGCATCTGTTCCCAAAAGAGCAAATCGGTGGTGAGTAAGCAAAAGTAACAGACATCAGCTTCGTTTATAATGATGTCATTTGGTTATTGGGAACCCTGGGAAGGCCAGATTTTGTGTTTTGGGGAGTGATTTTCTTGGCTCTCTTCAATGTCTGCCCCAGAGGTAGTCACCTTCTCAGAAGATTGTTTCTTCTCTCTCGTTGCTCTGTGCCACGCGCACAGGCTGCAGACCAGCCCGAGACAGAACATTGATTAGTAGCCTGGGACCTAGGCGTTTGGAAACTCTGGATCCAGCTCCCACAAACGCTTTTAATGTGGAATTCCTTTCTGTCACTTGCATCTACCCCTAGTCAGGTCTTGCTTGGATTTTAAGGGTAGCAGGAAGGAAACACTTTAGTAAAACATTTGATGTGTCTTCGTGATGCTGTACTAATTACTGCCCATAATGGATTTGACTGCAGTGCCCACTGCTCACACCCCATGGTGGGGTTTAGCCATAAAGGGCTGTCTGTTGTCCAGTAGAAAAAGCAGATTAATAGACATGATCAGAGCTTCCAGAAAAGAGCCATTAAACAGCAACCCACCATCACCGAATAGCAACCACTCTACATGCTAATTTCACTCACCAGGTAATAAGCTGATTTTGCAGCTGATAATTTGGCTTCTAACACATAAAAATGTCATTCAGCTGGATCAACTAGTAACTTTTTAAAAATATGGATTTAAGTTGAGAAACACTGGGATTATGTAAAGGGAAGAAATGTTTACTGCCGTGTCGGAAACGCAAGGCCCACAGCGAGTCTCTTTCTCCATAGCATCAAGCTAGCTGCGTACAGGGACTGGCTGGACACTCTGCATTTCCCTGCTCGTTTTGTAGCCACAGGTCAACCCTGAGCTCGCTCTTCTCCAGCTCCTCATTTCTACACTGTGTCTATCATAATAGCATATGCAATAAATAGGCAATAAATACTTAAATAAGAAACAAAAAAATAGTACCCTTAAAGGGCTGGGCACAGAGCCGGCACATAGTATGTGCTCAGTAAACGTCAGCTTTGCTAACTGTAAAGCCACTGGTTTTACAATGTATGTAGTCATTTGAATAGTGACGACCGCCGGAGGGCCAAGGATCCCACTGGGGGGAAAGCACTGACTGCAGTGTGCCACTTTCTTCACCCTCATGAGTCAGAATAAGACGTTTCTGGAAAAGCAGCGGGCACGTCGGTCTTGCCTCAGAAGGATCTCGCCTCCAGCATCCCTGACCGTTCAGCTCCTCTCCCTTCCCTTCTACATCAAGATGACTTTACACCCAGAAAAGGACTCAGTTAGTTCAAGTAAACAGAATTCAGTAACTTAGCAGTCGTTTTCCAATTGTATCGTGAAGGATTTTTTCCCCCGTAAGGGTTTAGAAATAAAATGTGCCGCGGATTAAAATAACTTCTAAGTGGATCTGGTGAATGGAGCGATGAATAGATTGCATCATTATTATGTTTGCATTAGTTAGGGTACGGGCATGACGGGTAAAGGTGTGAGTGTCCTACTCATAGCTGAGTATGTGTAAGGATAAATACCAGGACGTGGGCATGTGTGCCCGCAGGCCCGCATACAGTTTGTGTGATTAGTTGCATTTTCTGATTGGATCCCTGGGTTCAGGTGCACTGCTCCGCCCCGCCCCCCCCACGCTTAGCTGCTATAGTGCAGGAGTGCCCTCTACCGAGCATCTCGTGTAATAGCCGAAGCCCTCTCCAGAGTCAAATTTGCCTAGTGCCTAGTAAATGTCCAATCCATATTTATCGAACCAATGAAGACCTAAGTGACTCCCTAACCTGGTTCTTTATCTGGAGTCGTGGGACCAGATCTCTTAGTGCCCCACTTCTTAAACTGAGACAGTGTTTCTGGTTGGGGCTCAGAGCTTGAGGACGGTGATTCTCAGGTGTGGGCTTGGGTCTCGTCTTCTGAGAACAGTGCAGAACAAGGAGAGGGGGTCGGCTGGGAGACTGGGCAGAGCAGAGCAGGAAGAGATAAAGCTAGGAAAGCTGTTCAGAGAATCATAAATTGATGGAAGACAGAGGAAATCAGCAGCCAGGAAACCCAGCTGAGACTAGAGAGTGGAAAAATCAATTTTTACATCTAATTCAGTGGGCAGGTGCGGGCAACAGTAAATGGAGAGGGAGCCAGGAGTCAAGCATAAAGGAGATGGGTTGGACAGCAACCTTATTGGAAAGCAACAAGGCCTGAATCAGCCAAAGCCAGGTGGTCCAGGATTGAATGAAGTCTGGTGGGAAGGTCTCCTTCACAAAGACACCCCCCACCACCACCACCAATACTCCCAGAAGTCCTGCGGAGTGGCAGTCTGGGAAGGTCTCAACCTGGAGATGTTGGTCTTGGGTTAGATGTGGAAGGGACTCCAAGACATTGACTCCAAGGGGAGTTTTGCGGACTGGGCAGTAGATTTGGGTGGAGACAAGTGTGAATTTGGAATGCCCCAGACTTTTGCCTCATTCAGGTGACCCATAGCCTGGAAATAGAAAGGATCTATTACTCTACTGTCCATTCAAATTCATCATTTCATGAAAACAAACAAAAAATAGTTCAGAATGCTTCATTTTTTTTTGCTGTGAAGCAACTAGACTGAAACAATTCAGGTTCTCATTTTTCTAACAACCATTTACTATGAGTGTTTTAAAAAATATTTTTTTATTTATTTGAGAGAAAGAGAGAGCACAAGCAGGAGGAGGGGCACAGGAAGCGGGAGAAGTAGGCTCCCCGCTGAGCAGGGACCCAAATGTGGGGCTAGATCCCAAGGACCCTGGTATTATGACCTGAGCTAAAGACAGATGCTTAACCGACTGAGCCACTGAGGTGCCCCTACTATGAGCATTTTATGATTCTCTCTGTTTTGGCAAAAATATACCTAAGGGAGTTCCCCCCACACGCACATTGAAGCCTTCACTATCAATTGTCAATCTCTAGCACATGCCTGAGATAGGTGTGAAAATTTAGAAGTCCTAATACTTCCTATCAACATTATTTTCAGATAAGAGTCTTATATAAGATTGTTTTAGGAGCACCTGGATGGTCCAGTCAGTTAAGTGTCCGACTCCTGATTTTGACTCAGGTCATGATCTCAGGGTTGTGAGATCAAGCCCAGCGTAGGGCTCTGTGCTCAGCATGGGATCTGTTTGAGATTCTCTCTCCCTTCCCCTCTGCCCCTTCTGCTTGCGTGTGGCACATGCACTCTCTCTCTCTCTCTCAAATAAATAAATTAAATCTTTAAAAGTAAAAAGATTGCTTTAAATCTCTCCTTAATACTTAAATTTCATATCTTTCATATATTTTTTTAAAGTAGGTGTCACACACACCGTGGGACTTGAACTCATGACTCGAAGATTAAGAGTTGCTTGCTTTACTGACTAAGCAAGCCAGGCATCCCTACATTTCATATCCTTTTTGTTTCAATAGAGATTTTTATTTTTAAGTAATCTCTACACCCAACGTGTGGCTCAAACCCACAATCCCGAGATCAAGAGTCATACACTCCACCGACTGAGCCAACGAGGTGCCCCCCCAATTTCATATCTTAAGTGAACTTTTATCAAGGACATTAAGACTCTACAGTTTGGAAGTCAGGGCTCAGGGCTACTAACAATGACCGAGAATCCTCATACCAGTGCCGACGTCCTTTCAGTTGATGGGGAAGAAAAAGCTTGGTATGCAAAAGTTATTTGTGATTCGTTTAGTTATTCAATCACCATAATTAAATTTCTACTCTAATAGCTACAGTGAAGAAAGAGAAGAAAACGGGTAACAATAAATACCAGGTGATCAGAGCACCGCACCATGACCCGAGAAGTATTTGATGGAAACTTGGATTACTTTCTTTTCCCCCTCTCCATTCTCCCCAGGTGAACTGGGATGCCTATTATTTTCATTTAATTAAAAGCTATCTGGCTGGACCCAAGAGAAATGGAAACAATCACGCTTTTGTGCCTCGATCAGGCCCTGTCGACTTCTCCCGACTGTGGTGAAGGAGGACGGGGTACGTTGCCAACTCCCCGTTTGTCTGCTGTGCGGTCACTCAGGATGACTCTTCCCTTTAATACAACAGTTGGCTTCTTCTGGAACTATCTTCTCTGTGAATATGGCATGAGCATCTGAATAGAGTTCTTTGGGTCGCTGCTGCTTTTGTTAGAGGCATAGCCACTTGTGAATATCATTTCCTCCTTATGAGTTAAGCTGTACTTTATGTAATCCAATACTTTGCCCCATTAGTCATAGAATATCCATTTTTACTTTCTTGATTCTGCCCCCTCCAATCTCCCAAGTCTGTTTTCCCAAGGGCATTTGGGACCAAAGGAAAAGTCCACAAGACCTTTGGTTCCCTTCTTACCTGGCTGTTCAACTGACCTTCTTGATCCCTCCACTTTTCTTAAAATTTTTCCCTAAGAGAACCAACTGGCCTGGCTGACTGGCCCAACATCCCTCACTCTCTGCGGCCCCACATTGCTGCCCCCTCCCCCCGAAGATGCAGGACTGATTCATCCTGGTGACCATCTGGGATGGAGAGGCTCACAGGGTCAGAGGTCCACCACCCACCTACCGCCCACCATCCACATCCATGACTGCAAAAACACACTCCCTCCGCCTCACTGATCATGGCCACGAGACTTTGTCCATTGGTCATTAATCCACAGAATGTCGGTGGCTCCCTGTGTTTGGTCTTGAACATTCTCACCCTTTCACATCTCCATAGTTAATCCCCCCTATTTCACAAGGGTTCTCAATCCCTGTCACTGCCTGCAGCCAGAGGAGCTCAACATACACCATCTAGCTCTGAGCGCTCTCTCTCTACGTATCTCCACCAGGATCACAGAGCAAGTACAGGAAACCAGCACTAGGAAAGCAGGTCAACTCGTCCTTCCCTTCGATCCGCTCAAGCCTTCATCCAGCCAAAAAGACCATTCTATTCCAGAAACAGTTCTTGGAATTAAAACCAGGAGCACTTTTAAATCACATTGGTTGGACTTCCCTCTGTTCAGGAGAAAAGTTGCCTTTTTCCTTGTCTTTGAGGAGTGCTGTATTTACTTTTATTTTTCCAGGTGGGAAGAGCAGACTTCACTCAGGCGTGTACCTCTGTCCACTCTGCTTGCACCTTGGAGAGGAGGGTGGCTCAGCTGATGGGCCCAAACCCGACACTTTGCCGAGACCCACTTCCCTAGTGATGATGAGGGGATATGCATCTAGGAGTAGATCCACTGTCTCTCCCCTTCTCCCCGTGTGACAGGGAAGATCTGCAGGCTTGTTCTTCTTGCACTCAAGGGTAGTGAAGGGCAAGCCCTACTTCTATCCTTAACCTGAGCTGCTTTCTTCAATCTGGAGTCCCAGAAATAGGTGGGAGGTCGTCATCAACCTTTGCCCAGAGTAATAAAGCAATACTGCTTGGTCCCTATAGGGGGCGTAATAAGTGAAGGGATTTAGACCTCAAAACCCAACTCTCAACCCTAACGTGATGCAGAGGGACATTCCAGTGAACTCTGGCATCCACATCTAACGTGAGAAGGAACAACCTCTACGCAGCACTGGAGAAAAATCTAAGGAGAGAAGAGACCCAGAGAAAGGCACCAAGACAAGATGAAAAAACAATGGGGCCAAAGAATAAAGGCACAGGGGGCCCGGGCTTAGTTCCTCCTTCTCTTCTTTTTCCTTCCAGAAAAAATTTGGTACTTTCGTTCTACTCGAAGACATCACAATCTTCACAGAAGATCCAGCCCTTTACTTGCTGCTGGTGGAGCCAGTTCTTTCTTGACAAACTGATGTTCAAAGAGAACTGAGACAGAGATGACTGAATAGATCATTTTTCAATATTTTTTTAAGATTTATTTATTTATCTTAGAGACGGCATGACCTGGGGGAGGGGCAGAGTGAGGGGGAGAGAGGGAGAATCTCTAGCAGACTCCCCTCTGAGGGCAGAGTCTGACACGGGGCTCGATCCCAGGACCCTGAGATCATGACCTGAGCCAAAATCAAGAGTCGGACGTTCAACTGACGGTGCCGCCCAGGGGCCCCCCCATATTTCAGTATTTTTGAACGAGATGAACACGCTGTGTAACGTTCAGAAGTTACAAAAGGGCATTTGGTGAGAAGGAAGTACCGTCCTGCTCTCCCTCATTCCCTCCTGACCCCATAGCCTCTGTCCTGGGAGGTGACAGCAGTTAGCGACAGCTTGTATCTCCTTCTAGATATCTAATCCTACCTTCTCACAGCCATTTCTTAAGGAAAATGTATTATGCTTCTCAAAAATCCTAAGCGAAGGAGGCCAAAGGAAGAGCAGTATCATAAATTAACCTGATAGAGAGGAGTCTAGAGAGCTCAAATGTGGTCATGAAACATCGAGGCAACGTACTCCAGAGGGAAACTATGAGTTTTCTGAGGAAGGAATAAGCTGTGAGAGCTTTCCTACTGCAGTTACTGAGGACCTACAGGCCAGCCTCACCCAGCCCCTGACCCCTGAGGATTTCTGCTCCCAGGAGCAGCTGGGGGCTGGGATCACTTGGAGGCACTCCCAGGGCACCCCTGTGCCCGTCTCCTGCCCGGGTGCCGCTGGACACCTGCCATCCGGGAGACCGGGTCTCTGCTCCCCCCACCTTGGCTGCCATCCTGACAGTAGGCCAGCCAGTCGGAAGCCCCTCTCCCTGACTCTTGTGACTGGACACCCAGCTGCCGGCGGAGTCTCGTTTGGCCCGGGTCGATTAACTGGTTTATGATGGGCTGGCACAGACGGGAGAAGCAAGGCTGACCCAATCGGTCATTCCAGCAGTTTCTCAGCCTGTGATGACTTGGGAGGAAAAGATAAAGACACACAAAAGCAAAGAAATGAGAACAAATCTGATTTCTGTGATGGAAGAAGCTGACTGAATTGTAGCTTATTTATCCTGTATCTCTTAACTTCATTTCCAGCCTATTGCTCCAAGACTGTGTCTTTGTCATAATTTTATCTAGTGCTAAGTGGGCAAAGTAACAAAACAAAAACAATCTTAGGCTTTTCCTGGCCAAAAAAAGTCATACATTCAAATACGAAAATTAGGTCTAGACTTCAGGGCAGAGTGATGATTCAAGAAACCAAGGTTGAAGTCACCTCCAACCATAAGGACAAAGTGTTGGCTTGTACACAGAAGCCTTTCCTGAAAAGTTATTCTAGCCAGAAATTGGAATGCCCATCTGTAGCAAAATTATGAAATAACCTAAGATACTTCCATATAGTCATAAACTTCTGAGCTATTAAAATAAAAATGAAGGGCACCTGGGTGGCTCAGTCGGTTGAGCATCCGACTCTTGATTTCAGCTCAGGTCATGATCTCAGGGTCGTGAGATCGAGCCCCATGTTTGGGCTCCATGCTCAGTGGGGAGTCTGCTTGAGATTCTCTCTTTCCCTCTCCGTTTGCACCCCTGCTCCCCCTCAGTAAAAATAAATAAATCTTAAAAAGTATTAAAAAAGATGAGATGAATCTGTGTGCATTGATGTGGTCAAGATCACCCAGATATTGTTAAGTAAAAAAGAGCATAACACAAAAATGCCCCCACCTCCATGAAAAGGTTTGTGTGTATATATGTAATCTATATAACAGATGTATGAGTGTGTGTGTGTTAGGTAGATGGATACAGATATATGATATATGATACGCATGGGGATTTTTCAAAAAGACAAGAACACAAGGAGCTACTGGTAACAGTTCTTTCTGGACAATGGAACGGATTATGTGATTTGAAAAAGAAACTTTTGTTTCATTGCATACCTACTCTACTGTTTGAATTTGCTTTCCATGTGCATAAAAATATTATTTTCCTCATAACGAAGAAAGTCCAAAAAACCCATTTAGCTAATGAATGCGTGCACCAAGAGAGAAAAATGCCTGTATACATATGCAGATTTTAAAAGCCTTAAATTCTGAACTGCATTCTATAAGAATTAAAATAAATGGAACACATATCCAGAAAGTGAATTACCACATCAGCAAATGTCAACTACCCATAAATAAGTGATTCATGTTCAGCTGCATGAGATCCATAAAAGTAGTCTCCAAGCTTGACTGAGTTATAGGTCTTGGGAAGGAGGCTTTCCAGGGAGAAATTTATGGAGGGCATCATTTTCCTCTAGAGCTGCTAGCCTGCTACCTCAAGGTCAGACAGGCAAGGTTAAATTTAACCTTTCCAGGAAGGGGCCATACTGTCAATGTCCCAGATTCTTTGCAGGTTTCCTCCCTCCCTCCCTCCCTCCCTCCCTCCCTCCCTCCCTCCCTTTCCTTCCTTCCTTCTTTCCTTCCTTCCTTCCTTCCTTCCTTCCTTCCTTCCTTCCTTCCTTCCTTCCTTCCTTCCTTCCTTCCTTCCTTCCTTCCTTCCTTCCTCCCTTTTCTTTCTTTTTAAGATTTACCTTATTTAATTTAAAGAGAGAGAGAGAGTGAGTGTGCAAGCAAGCACGTGCACACAAGTGTGGTGGGGCTGAGCAGAGAGACGAATCTTCACACAGGCTCCCTGCTGAGCACAGACCCTGATTTGGGGCTTGATCTCATGACCCAAGAGATCCTGACCTGAGCCGGAACCAAGAGTCAGACACTTAACCCGCTGAGCCACCCAGGCGCCGCTCTTTGCGGGTTTTCAAATGATGTTTTTCCGAAGCCCACTCCAAAGGTAAAGCAGCGGGCTGACATTTTGTGCTGTGACTTAAAAATCAACAACTCTCCTTTCTCCTGTGTGTGCATGCAAATTATCTTTCATAATGACATTTAATCTACATATCATTAACGCCTTATCCCATGCAAGTGGCAGGGAAGCAGCTCCCCAGCCCAGTTTCTGTGGGTAGTGCAGAAAATTGACTCTGCACAGAGGTTTGTTGCACTTCCGTAACCAGCTGGGCAGAAGGAAGCCCAGCGATGGGAGATGAAGAGCAAGCAAGGAAGACGAGTCAGGTCTTTCACACTCTGTATGGGGCTCATGAATATCCAGACAGAGTTTCCCGTGTGGAAAAGGCCACCTGACATTTTTGAAAGATGCACGGTATTTCAATATCAGCCCTATCACCCGGGACACGAGTGTCCCCTGTCTTGCTAACCGTGGGCAACAGCAGAGGGCACTCTTCTCTCCTCCAAGCCCCAATGCCTCTTGTGGAAGTAACGTATTCCTGGAGAAATCATTCTTTCAGACCATTTTTAATTTTGACTCCCTAATGAGATATACGAGGAACCAAAATGTGTAGAAAAAAAAACATTGGCATTCAGGGAACCGGGGCGTCTGACCAGGGTCGTCCAACATGACCCTGGTATATTATATATTATATATTATATATTATATATTATATATTATATATACTGGTATTGATCACGTCTGCTCATGTCAAATTGACCTGTGCCCTCTCCACAATCATTTCAGTAAACTCATTACTTTTTATTTTTTTCTCAGGGTACCATAAAGACCCCAAAATGAATTTAGTCTGCAAGTTTGACTTACCCCAAGTCTGCATATAGAGTTCTTTGTCTACTTTCCCCCTTCGAGAAACTTCTGTCATAGTCGACAATGCATAGAACTAGAAATGATGTGATGAGGTCAGAGGGTTCTCCAAGCCACCCGTGCCTCATGTGTTCTTATCCATAAATTGGAGACATCGTCACCTCCGATTCTTGGAGTCTTTTCTTTCTCTGGTTTGTGGAAGCCATTCTCCCGATAAACATCCTCTGCAATAAAAAAATTAACTTTTGGGGCGCCTGGTGGACTCTGTTGGTAGAGCGTGCAACTCTTGATCTTGGGGTTGTGAGTTCGAGCCCCATGTTGGGTGTAGAGATTACTTAAAGATAAAATCCTTAAAAAGTTTAACTTTAAGTCCTGTGTTTGGACAGCCCGCAGCAGATCTGGGCTGTACGGATAATCTCTGAGAAGTCAGCACCGAAGTGGATGCCTATTGGGGAATATCGGTACAAGTAGCCCAAGGGTATTAGTCCCATGGTGACTCCCTTTTAAGTGCACCGTGCCTTTATGTTTCCACTTGCCACATGACTTCTCATGAAGAACACTCTCTTACTTGTCACACATAAGCGTGCACTGAACATAAAACACTTTCGTGTAGCACACGCTGACCAAAATAGGTGCACCAGCACTCACTAATCCACAAATACCTCTTATGATGTGAGTGTGGCCCAGACCATTTGAGGATTGAGCAGGCGTGAGAATGCAGGAAAAGATGTTTACATTATGTCCAAGACACGATCCCTTTACGCAGGACGTTCACTCTGGCTGGGGAGTGGAGTGCTGACATATTTTTAGAAAATGTCTCTTCTCACTTCTCCTCTTGTTGTTTTCCTCCCTACGCATTAATCACTTATACTTCACCTCTCCGGTCATTCAGATTTCCCGCTTCCTCTCCTCTTTCCCTTCTTTCCCCCTCCTCCGCTAATATCCTAAGTTAACCAGAGGAATTAATCTGGTGCCTCTGGTGTATCTAGGGCAGGAGAATGGCTCACTTGCTATTCGAGGCTGGGCAGCCCCGACTTTTCTGGAATCCTTGTCCTCCTCCCACCGTCGCCCACACACATGCCTTCTCTCACATGTCACAGAAGGTCTGCAATGGTCCTAGCCTTATGAGGCCTCCCCCTGTCCTTCCCACTGAGCCATGACCTGGGTCATGAGATGCAGCTAAATATCTCACTCAGTGTCCAACTCAGCAAAGGAGAGGCAGGTTTTCGGGCAGGTAAGTGAGTGAGAATACCACCTGACAGACAGTCCAGGTCACGGTCATCACACAGCCCTGCTGCCCGGTGAGCCTGTGACAGCATCAATGCACCTGTGTGCGCGGGTCACCGCGTACTAGCCCGTGTCTGTCCTATAGGAGAGCGTTCAAGTGAAATGCAGGAAAGGAGCAGCTCATCATTTCAAATACAAGTACACTCTTTGGGGGAAATACTTCAGTATGCATTCATTTAGGACATTGCGTGTGAACATAAATTTTGCACCTGGTGATGGCATCAGGAAACTTAGTCCCTATGCTCAGGGAGTCTGTAGACTAGCGATAAATGTAGACAAGTCATCCGGCAGGAATAATTGGGAGGTGAGCCCAGAGCACAGGTCGGTGGGGGGCGGGCGGATGGGGTGCAGGTGGGGACCCAGGTGTGCTGGTCACCACCACACTCTGCATGTTAAGCAGCTTGTGTGCGGAGGGGCCCCACAGAGACCCACTTTCACCCCACTTGTAACGCACAATGCCTTGCAATGACAACTCCAGTTTGGGAGTGCGACACATTGGCTGTTTTGAATATTACTGGGTGAGTATGAAAATAATGACATTGGAAGTTATTTGTTAACTAAGATATCCTAGTTCAGAATGTTCATTTCATAAAAGCAATTCTAAATTGCTTAACACAGTGGCAAAGAAGAGCTTCTGCCCAAAATATAAGGCCCAGGTTATGGAAGACAGAACTCACGGAAAAAGATCTGAAATGCTCCTTAACAGTTGTCTAGGAGGGCGTGCCTGGGTGGCTCAGTCAATTAAGCCACAGACCCTTAATTTGCATATTCAAATTCCTTCTTTGTCAGACTCCTGAGTTTGTCTACTGAAATCTGCAAAAAAAAAACCCCCATGAGCTCCTGGGTAGGTTACATGACTCTAAGATGATTATTTCATTACAGCGCTTACCTTCCTGAGCAGTGGGAAGTCGGTAATCTGCAGTGTTCAAATACTGTTGTTTCTGCTCTTTCTTTCCCCGCCAACATGTGAAATGGGGGATGTATGTGGTGTGCGGTGTGTTTGTGTGTGCGTGTGTATGCTGTGAGTGTGTGTGTTTCTTGTGTGTGTGTGAGATGGATGGTCTGTGGGGTTTCTGTATGTGATTGTGTGTGTGTGTGTGTATGTGTGTGTGAGTGTGTGTGGTGGATTATATTTGTGGTGTGTGTGTGTGATGTTCACGGTGTGTGTGTGAGTGTGTGTGGTGGATTGTATCTGTGTTGTGTGTGCTGTGTGTGTGATGTTCCCAGTGTGTGTGTGAGTGTGTGTATGGTGTGAGTGTGTGTGTTTCTTGTGTGTGTGAGATGGATGGTGTGTGGGGTTTCTGTGTGTGATTGTGTGTGTATGTGTTATGTGTGTGTGTATGTGTGTGTGAGTGTTTGTGGTGGATTGTATTTGTGGTGTGTGTGTTATGTGTGTGATGTTCACAGTGTGTGTGTGTGAGTGTGTGGTGGATTGTATTTGTGGTGTGTGTGTGTGTGTGTGATGTTCACAGTGTGTGTGTGTGAGTGTGTGTGGAGGATTGTATTTGTGGTGTGTGTGTGTGTGTGTGTGATGTTCACAGTGTGTGTGTGAGTGTGTGTGGTGGACTGTATTTGTGGTGTGTGTGTGTGATGTTCACAGTGTGTGTGTGAGTGAGTGTGTGGTGGACTGTATTTGTGGTGTGTGTGTGTGATGTTCACAGTGTGTGTGTGTGTGTGTGAGTGTGTGGTGGATTGTATTTGTGGTATGTGTGTGTGATGTTCACAGTGAATGTGTGAGTGTGTGTGTGTGAGGTATGCATGGTGTGCAGGTGTGTCTTCTGTGATGGGATACACTGTGTGTGTGTGTGTGTGTGTGTGTGTTATTCACAGTGTGTGTATGAGTGTGTGTGGAGGATTGTATTTGTGGTGTGTGTGTTATGTGTGTGATGTTCACAGTGTGTGTGTGTGAGTGTGTGGTGGAT
>CM053605.1:3377305-3415931 GCA_028646535.1 Procyon lotor | reverse complement strand
GATTATTTGACCATAGAGTTGCGGGTCCATATCTGGGCTTTCTATTCTGTTCCACTGGTCTATGTGTCTGTTTTTGTGCCAGTACCATGCTGTCTTGGTGATCACTGCTTTGTAGTAAAGCTTGAAATCCTGCAATGTGATGCCCACAGCTTTGTTTTTCTTTTTCAACATTTCCTTAGCAATTTGGGGTCTTTTCTGGTTCCATACAAATTTTAGGATTGTTTGTTCCAGGACTTTGAAAAATGCTGGTGGAATTTTGATTGGGACAGCATTGAAAGTATAGATTGCTCTGGGCAGTATGGACATTTAAACAATGTTTATTCTTCTGATCCATGAACATGGGATGCTTTCCCACCTTTTTGTGTCTTCTTCAATTTCTTTCATGAGTGTTCTGTAGTTCGTCGAGTACAGATGCTTCACCTCTTTGGTTAGGTTTATTCCCAGGTATCTTATGGTTCTTGGTGCTACAGTAAATGGAATTGATTCTCTAATTTCCCTTTCCATATTTTCATTGTTAGTGTATAGGAAAGCAACTGATTTCTGTTCATTGATTTTGTATCCTGCCACATTATTGAATTACTGTATGAGTTCTAGTAGTTTGGGGGTGGAATCTTTTGGGTTCTCCACATAAAGTATCATGTCATCTGTGAAGAGAGAGAATTTGACTTCTTCAATGCCAATTTGAGTACCTTTTATTTCTTTTTGTTGTCTAATTGCTGTTGCTTGGACTTCTAGCACTATGTTGAGCAAAAGTGGTGAGAGTAGGCATCCTTGTCATGTTCCTGATCTCAAAGGGAAGGCTGTCAGCTTTTCCCCAATGAGAATGATATTTGCTGTGGGCTTTTCATAGATAGACTTTATGATGTTGAGGAATGTTCCTTCTAACAGACACATGAAAAAATGTTCATCATCTTTAGCCATCAGGGAGATTCAAATCAAAACCACGCTGAGATACCACCTTACACTGGTTAGAATGGCCAAAATCAACAGGACAGTAAACAACAAATGTTGGAAAGGGTGTAGAGAAAGGGGAACCCTCTTATCCTGTTGGTGGGAATGCAAGCTGGTGTAGCCACTTTGGAAAACAGTGTGGAGATTCCTCAAAAAATTAAAAATAGGGCTACCCTATGACCCTGCAATCGCACTCCTGGGTATTTACCCCAAGGAAGCAGATGCATTACCAAGAAGGGCCACATGTACCCCAATGATCATAGCAGCAATGGCCACAATCACTAAACTGTGGAAAGAACCAAGATGCCCTTCAACAGATGAATGGATAAGGAAGATATGGTCCATATATACAATGGAATATTATGCCTCCATTAGAAAGGATGAATATCCAACTTTTGTATCAACATGGACGGGACTGGAAGAGATTATGTGGAGTGAAATAAGTCAAGCAGAGAGAGCCAAATATTTTATGGTCTCACTTACATGTGGAACATAAGGAAAAACATGGAGGACATTGTGAGAAGGAAGGGAAAGGGGAATGGGGGGAATCAGAGGGGGAGATGAACCATGAGAGACTGTGGACTCTGAGCAACAAACTGAGGGTTTTGGAGGGGGGTTCGGGGGGTGGGCAAGCCTGGTGGTGGGTATTGAGGAGGGCACGTATTGCATGAAGCACTGGGTGTGGTACATGAACAATTAATCTTGTAACACTGAAAAAATAAACATACTTGGGAGAAAAAAAATAAATCATCTGGGATCCAGAAAAAAATAAAATAAAATAAATAAAATAAAATGAACATGAATTTCTAACTATAACTCCCAAGCTAGAAACCCTTAAAAGAAAATAACGGATGTATGTGAAGACATAAACAATTAAATAATAATAAAAGTGATTTCTATATGACCAAAATAGTTGAAAGACCTATGATAAGTTATTTATAACACAACTGGCAAAAGTTAATATCCTTCTTATATAAAAAGCTTTTACAGGGGCACCTGGGTGGCTCAGTTGGTTGGGCGACTGCCTTCAGCCCAGGTCATGATCCCAGAGTCCCAGGATCGAGTCCCACATGGGGCTCCCAGCTCTGTGGGGAGTCTGTTTCTTCCTCTGACCTTCTCCCCTCTCACGCTCTCTCTTCCTGTCTCTCAAATAAATAAAATCTTTTAAAAAATAAAATAAAAAGCTTTTACAAATCAATAATTAAGAGACAAGAGAAAAGTGGGCAAAGGATATAAATAGACACATTGGAAAAATAATTGAACAGAATGAGCAAACATGGAAAGAGTACTTGTCAGAGGAACTGATGTTTTTTTTCCAGAAAGAATCAAATAGGAGCAATCAGGGTGCTGTAAGTCCTGATTTTGCAGAGATACTAATCACAAATCATGCAAACTTCAATCATCATGTTCCAATCTGCCCTCTAAAAGCCAGAACAGGGGTGCCTGGGTGGCTCAGTGGGTTAAAGCCTCTGCCTTCGGCTCAGGTCATGATCTCAGGGTCTTGGGATCAAGCCCCACATCAGGCTCTCTGCTCAGTAAGGAGCCTGCTTCTTCTTCTCTCTCTGCCTGCCTCTCTGCCTACTTATGATCTCTCTCTTTCTCTGTCAAATAAAGTAAATAAAATCTTAAAAAAAAAAAATGCCGAAACAGACAAAGATTATCCTACCTGGAAATCTCAATGATTTTTTTTTTTTTTTGGTAGTATTCTGTTTTGTTGTGAGTGATTTTAATTGGTTCAAACTTTCTGCAGGCTAACAACATTTAACAGAATTTCAGATGTGTATATTCTTTGTAGCAGCAAGTATAATTCTTCACCAGGTGGCTGGAATAATGCCTTGACCAGCAGGGGCGAGTTATGCAGCTCCTATGAGCTCTTCCCTCTCTTGGTGATGGGCAGGGGGGACACCTTGTTTTCATTTAGCACCTTCCTTCCCTCACTGCTTCCCGATCCCTTCCTCTCTTCTCCATCATGTCCATTGACCCCAGAGATCCCTTTAAGTCATACTCAACTATTGCAGGTTCAGGGATGCGGTGGGCATTCATGGCTCTGTGAGAACAGCCCGAGTGTGGGCAAGCATAATGCATCCATTATGCAGGAATGCCCATTCCTGGGCCACTGCCCCCAGGCCGGGGCTGGCAGAGCATGACGCCCCTGAGATGTTCCATTCATTCACGGGCAGTCTCCTCTCTTGTTAGGTCTCCAAACGCAGCAAAGCCCCTTTTTGTCTCACAGTCTGAAAAATTTGTGGCAGGTGAAGTTTCACTCTTTCTCTCTCTCAGGAATATTTAGGAAGTTTCTCTCCTTGGCCATCAGTGGGGAAAAAAGAGAGGTTGGAGAGCTGTGGTTATCTTAGTTAAACTTGAAATTCAAAAAACAAATACTCAGATCAATTCTAAATCACAGCACTTGGCATCCTAACAGCCTGTGTGTGTGTGTGTGTGTGTGTGTGTGTGTGTGTGTGTGTGTGTGTGTGTGTGTGTTTTACCTCTATAATTAGAAGTTTACACCTTTGAGGATTCAGGTCTGTTGCTTCCTGGGGAAATAGAGTCTGAAGTCTTAAAAATGGAATTAGCTGCTGCTTAGCCAGCACACATCAAGAGCAGAAAATACATTTAAAATAAATTAATCCCTTACATCATTAAAATATGGGGCATGTGCCTTTACTTATATACACATACACTTTGTCCTCCAAAAATCAGACATTTTTTTTTATTAAAATGCTTTAACTTCAAAAAGGCACAACAAATCCATATCTACTGATTCAAAGTTTAAAACCTCAGGAGGCTCTAATCTACTATCTTCTATTGCCGGATCTTGTCCCCACACCAGCCCCTACAATTGACCAGCCTGATGGGCAGGTGTAAATTCTAAGGCAGATGCAGGAAAGGCATCAATGTGATTCAACTTTATTCTTAACAAAGCTGAGTAAGAGTATCGGAGGTTCCAGACTGTCTTCCTCGTGCTACAGGTTCCTGTCCGCATTAGGCTCCCATGTCGCTAACTGAAAGGGTGTCTTCGTAGAGAGGCGACGTGCCAGATGGCCTCACCCTAGACGGTCCCTGCTGCTGGCTGGGTTCCACCTGTCTCCTCCTGGCTCTCAGATTTCATGTCTTCACTGTTCCCGAGAATCCAGCTCCCCCTTTAAGGTGAAAAGTGATACAGTAAGATGTATTCACGATTACATTCAAATACATCGAGGGCCATTTCTAATCACCACAAGGCAGCAGGAAAGCCTAAGGATATTTTCATATAACTACTCATGAAAATAGAAGGAAAGACCTCACTAACTTTGCACACTTGTCTATAATTGCGCCAGCCCTGCATTCTCATTAGAATATAATCATCCTGTTTTTCATTTGGATAAGCTGCCATCTCTGCTTTTCCATTGTGAAGGGTGGGGAAGACTTGATTACTTGCTTCAGTGCAAGATGTGTAATTTTCCCAAAAAGGCTACTTACACAGATGCATTTTCCATCAGGGCTCTAGAGCCCAGAACAAAATTTTGATTAATAGTCCATCGAGGGTTTCAACATATGGTTCAGTGTTTAAAAGATTTTAGATAAGTCCACTAAAGAGGATACAACTCCGGTGATGAATATAATGGTAGCTTTCTGGTGGAACTCTCGCCAGTTTAATATATAGACACCAGATGCCCTTAAATAGGTTGAAAGTGTCTTGCAGGCAGGGACTTGGGGTTACTCAGAGGGGATCTCTATCATGTGGCTTGGCGACCACACGGAAGACAATAAGAATTAAGCCTGATGAGATATATAGAAACTGTGTGCAGAAAAACCAACAACTTTGGATGGATTCTCTGAAGACCATGTTCCTGCTGGTGCTGCCCATCACTACGTAAACTAGTTAAATTCTTCACGGGGCCCATTCAGTCAGCAAGCATGCACTGAGCACTTACTCTCTACTAGACTCTGGATACATAAACAGCTCATCAGCAGAATCCATTTCTTCTTCCCTCTGAGTCATTTCCTTGTCTCCCTCACTGTGAGGGAGGCCATGTGGCTGTTCCAACCAGTGGGAAGTGAAGAAAAGTGTCTTTTTTCAGGCCTGTCCTTTGGAGTCCTCCAGTCCCCACCTCCGTGGCCTTCCTCCTCCCAGTTGGCTGGATCAGAAACAACATGGCAGCCATGGAAGTCGTGTTCTGGGATGGGAGAGCCTTCTTCAGCCTGAGTCCCTGAACACGGCACCAAACTGAGCATCTGTTTGACAGAAAAGAGCTTCTATCGTGCTGAGCCCACTCCCAGCTAGAACATCGCAGATGCAAGGTCAGAGGAGATGTGGCCCTGCCTGTTGGGGGCATCTAACCCCAGCATGGACTTCAATGGGCAGAAGACCACCATATGGCGCTTTATGCCTCCACAGAAGAGAACCACTCACAGAGAGAGTCCCTCCATGACGCCTGCTCCAAGATCAGCAGGCCCTTTGTGAAAAGACCCTGGTTGGAGACCAGGAGCCAGAGGCGGCCTGCCCTCAGGGATGAACCGAGTGCAGCAACCGGCCAGAGGTGAGGCCTGCACATCAAAGCACGGGTTTGTGAGAGGCCAGACCGATGACTCCTGACCCCTCATGTCTCACCAAAGTGCATCAGCAAGTGTTTACCAGGCAGAGGCTCGCCAACAGAAGCCTTCTGACCAAGGCCCACCTCCTCCACATAAGGTGTGCTGTTTGCTAGCAAGCGAAGTGTTCCCAGTGTATACATTTGATGGGCTTTGATATCCTCCACTCTGCAAGTACTTGTATATGTATTTTTCCTTTAGTCCTCTAAACGACCTTGCCAAGTGGTGAGGCAAGTTGGTTCAAGGTCATGCGGCCAGAGGAGATATTGGGATTCAAATGTTCTGACCCCTGATTCATTCAGTGTCCTCTCTACTGGGTCAAGCTCTGGTTTTATGTCAGGGCTTGGGACACACTTTCCTCTATACTCCCCAGTATTTTTTAATACCCTCTGTGAACCCACGAACCTGCAGCAGATTTAAGCTGGACTAGAGAGCCGGGACCACACGACTGATGCTCGGCCCCACCCCAACCACTGCACCACACCGGAGACAGCATCACGGCTATGCAGAGCTTTGGGGAAATGTCACGGGTAAGATTTAAATGTCACAGTATCAATCTGGGTCTCGTGTTCAGTTCCCCAGGCAGCATACAAATGAGGAGGACTTAAGGATCATAAAGGTTTGTTAAAAAAAAAAAAAAGCTGAGCTACTTGTTAAGAATATCAGAGTGATACTGATATATTTCACCGAGGTTTCACTGGTATATTTGAATTTCCGTTTCCATAGAAGTTAGACTCTCAACCATTGCATCCCCTTTCTTTTTGTATCTCACAAATATCCCCCCTTCACATTACTTACTTCAATTCAATAAATATTTGCTGAGTATCTACTAAGGGAAAGGTTTGTGACTGTCTACCTGCTATCCATCTACATGATGGCACTATGTCAAATCAGGAAGATAATGATTTACAAACACAGAAACTGATTGTTCCTGAGTTCCTCAGTCTTCTGGAGGCCCTCTCCGTTAATATCCAAATGAAACTACGTGAGTCCCTACCACTGATGGAGGGAAGCCAGCACTGTGGCTGGGATCTGAGGGCAAGGGGTAAAGAGCAGCAAGTGTCCTATTACCACTCACTACAGATGAGTGCAATTGGCCCAGCTCTCAACCCAAAAGATTCCCTCTCCTCCAGCAGCTTCATTCATGTAGGTCTTTAGCAAGTGTCTATGGAATTCCTACTAGTTTGCAGGCGTTGTACTGCATAATGACTAAGACAGAGAGCCCTGTTCTTGTGACCCTGCTCCTTATAATCTAGGAAAAGACCCAGACAATTTATTAACCAGCAGTTAGATAGTAGAAGAGCTACTCTCCCTTGCCTGAACACGAACACATCTGTTCTATCCTTCCCCCAAGCTCTACCAACTCAAGGCTGCTGTGCACAAATCTTTTATTAGAAGTTTGGGGAAACAAAGTGTGATTATAGGTTAAAACTAAGAATACCTTCCAATTTAATGGCAGACTTTACTATTCCCAAAAATTCTCTGCCCAGTCCCCACCCAGTGGCTTACTTTCCTGAGATCCCAGTATCTGGATCTCCACCCCCTGAGCATTTTCTTCAATCTTCCCCTTGCTATGGGTTGGATTGTGTCCCTTTCCCAAAAAAAAGATATGATGTTGAAGTCCTAACTCCCAGTACCTCAGATTGTGACTCTATTTAGAAATAGAGTCTTTTCAAAGATAATTAAGTTAAAATGAGGTCATTTGGCAGGGGACGGGGGAGAGAGGCAAATCCATTATGACTGGTGGTTTTATGAAAACGAGAAAATCAGACACAGAGACAGACATGCACAGATGTGAAGACACACGAGGGACTGGAGTGATGTGTCTATAAGCCAAGAAGCACCAAATATGGCTGCCGGGATGTCAGAAGCTGCAAGAGCAAGGAAGGATTCTCCTTCACAGGTTTCAGAGAAGCCTGGCCCTGCCAACACCTTGATTTTAGGCTTCCAGTCTCCAGAACTGTGAGATAATACATTTTTGTTGTTTAAAGCCACCCAGTTTGTGGTCCCCTGTAACAGCAGCTCGAGGAAGCTAAAACACTCTTGTCCTTGAGAGTCAAGCTTCTAACCTGATCCCTTGAGCTCCCATGCATGAGGCTGCCTGCAGAAAACCCAAACACTTTGCTATTTCAAGGCCAAGTAGCTCCCTTTAATCTCCTATAGTCTGATTTCCCTTCAAGGCTTTCCAGAAGCAAAAAAGTCATTTATACCCCACCCCCACCTCATGAATTTTTGCCACTTCCCTACAAGAAGGAAGGAGATGCTGGAAAATTGTTTTGGAAAGATGAAATGTCAAAGCTCGGAGTGACGCAGGGGCTGGGGAGCTGGGTCCCTGCCTACCAAGGCCTCTGTGGCACCCAGTTGGGAAACCCTGGGTAAGCAACTGATCGCTGAGTAGCCACCCTCCCTGGGCAGATTAGGGCACAATCAGGCTTCTAGATTTGATGTCCAGTTTCCTGAGAACCTGAGCGCACAACGCTACCCAATTTGGGGGTCCTTCAGGATACCAACAGATAGGCAGCCACCCATGATTTTCCTGCCAACTCTTCTTCCTTCAGGATCAAAATCAGAGTAGTGGAATGGGTGAGTTGAATGGTACGAGATGTCTTAGTTCTGCAGCCCAGAAGAAGTGTGAAGAGAATTTTTGCAACAAATGGACAGGGGAGGGGTCAGGGAAAGAGTCCAAGACAAAGATGGCACCCAGGCCTGCATGCTGGCTGAAGGTGGGAGGTGGAGTAGATATAGATGCCCTTAATGAAACCAGACCCCGGGTGGCAGAAGAAAGGGGGCGTGCACCCTGTGAAGTATGTGGAATTTCTTTTCCTTCCCTGTCCTAGAGTTTCCAATCTGACCCCAAAGCAGGAGGATGACATGTGTATATGGATCTTCTCTGTGGCTGTAAAGGCAGTAGAAACACATTTGTCCTCATGGAAAGTCCATTTTAATTTACAGAACTACGCCAGAATCCGTGTTTCTCACTTAAACACCTAGGGTAGCATTCGAGTGTGTAATAACACCAAGTATTTCAGAAAAGCCACAAAGACGAATGAGCCATCCAACCAATTGATCTCAGTGGCCCAACATAGGTCAATGACAGTTCAGTTAAAGGTCATTAACAAATACAAATTGCGATCAATTATTTAAATATAATTTAAGACGAACGTAGTGCAAAGCCTTTCCAAACCAGACACAATCGATTTACTGAAAATAATGTTGTACTTCCAAGAGGCCAGCCAGGCCCAAATCAATAAAGTTACCTCTAACTATAAACCTTTTATCCAAGACCGATTCATCATTATCAATACCTTTTAACAAAACAAGCATTTGACGTGCCACTTAGAGGATCCTTAGTGGTGATTTTCCTGAAAAAGCTTATAAGCAAACAGTGATTTATCCCTCTGTTCACACGTGCCATCCCTTCCGGGTGAAGTTTTGGTTCAAAGGAATCCATGCTGTTCTCTCTATGCTTTCGTTCTGAATAGAAATGGCGGGATTCCGTGTTCGATCCAAGGAACCATCTTGGATTGGTTATCACTATTGATAACCATCACTTATTAGCATCTAAACAGTGGATCTCAATCTTCTGATTCCCCAGGGCAAGAGGATGGTGCTCACACATAGAAAACCTTCCCCAGGGTGGTCTGGGGCAACCCTCCATTCTACTCTCTCCTCCCACACTTAGAAACATGTGTCAGAATGCCAGAAAAAAATCGCTGTGACAACTGACAAGGATAATCAAATACATTCTAATTCTGGCCAATAAAAATAAAACTCGCAAACTATGGTGCTGAAACCACCATTAGAGCCACTCTAACGATGACACATTAGTGGCTGAAAACCACAGATGTACTAGATGCTCAGTGCTTGTGATCAAACCCTCTTCCATGAAATATTATTTTAATGACTTTTTTTTTAAAAGAGATATGCATTCATGGGGAAGAAAGGAGTGTGACCTTGAAACCTGTTAATTAGATGAATGAGTGCCTGGTTCCTCCATTAATGGCTCAACAACCATTCTGCCTCTCAGCAGGGGCTTTGCAAATCTCTGCTCTGAGACCATGCAGCGAATTTAACTCTTCGTGGGGCAAATATGATTTTCCCACCTGCCAAGTCCTTGGAAGGACCCTGGAAGGGGGCTCACCCTAGAATGAAGACAGGAGAACCCCAGGGGGCTTAGGTTACAGTCAGAGGGACCAGAAAAGGCCGGGTGCCCAGATCCACTTCTCTGGCCGTTTCAGCAAGGTGGGCAGTTGGGGTAGATGACGGGGGCCCAAGCTGGAGGTGGGTTGGAGTCCCCATTGCACCTAGAGCTGGTCCTCGACTAGAATGCACAGGTGGGGGCCTTCTGGTGATTTTCAGTGTGCATTTTCTCACCAATCCCTGCACTGCCATCACCAAAATGCATGTGCAATACACTTTTAAACTAAGGAAAATTTCAAACATGCACAAAAGTCGGGAGTCTTACGGTGAACCCCATCTGCCACTGCCAGCCTTCAACAATCACCGACTCATGGCTGATCTTATTCATTTCTACCCCCAGCTTCCTTCCTCAACTGGATTGCATTAAGAATTTCAATTTATCCCAAATACACCCATTACTCACCTGCTAAACTTTGGCAAACTCCTTCATCTCTGTAATGCTCAGTCTCCTTGTAAGATGAGAGCATTTCTTCCCGGGAGATGGTGGAAATGCAATGAGCTAAGACATGTGGAAGCCTTAAGGGCAGAGCTAGAAAGGCGGTAAATGCAACATTAGCTTATCCCTGTGTTCTTTCCTGCAATTCTCGACATAATCAGTGTATCAAACCAGAGGACGCATTGTAGAGAAAGGTCAAGCAATCTTTTTTTATTTTTTAAGATTTTATTTATTTATTTGACACAAAAAGAGTGAGATCACAAGTAGGCAGAGAGGCAGGGAGAGAGAGGGGAAGCAGGCTCCCAGCCAAGCAGAGAGCCCGATGCGGGGCTCGATCCCAGGACCCTGAGATCATGACCTGAGCCGAGGGCAGAGGCTTTAACCCACTGAGCCCCCCAGGCGCCTCTCCCACACTTTCATTCCAGCCTTTTCTTAAATGTTACTGAATCAGAGAAAACTTCTCTGATGGTGGTGGAGAGTCATGTCCACCCCAGTCAAGCCCTATCTCCCCTGCAGTATCTTTCTCGAGAGCATACATGATCACATGCATTTTCATTTTATTACTTATCTCCCCTGCAGAACAAAAGTTCCATGACAGCTTGGACTTTGTTCTGTTCATTGCTTTGTCTCAGTCCCCAAGCATTGCCTGGCACACAAGAGGTACTCCAATGCTTTTGAATGAATGAATGGACCTACATCTCCCTGTTCTTTGGCTCTTAGCTCTTAGACGGTTTTTTTACTTCACCAATGCATTTTTTTGCAGTGGCCAAACCACTGGTCCCCACCTCCTTAAAATAAAAAATAGTGCAATTCTGTTTTCCACCTGAAATCCATCTCTTCTGACTTTAGTGGAGGTTTCCTTTTGAATAATTCAATGTCCTTCAGGATTTTTGTTAGTGCATTCTGAAGTATTCGATTTCTTGCAATAGGTCTCTTTCATAGGGAGAGACACCTCTGCTCTATTTTCTCAGATAATTTGCCCTTTCTTGGCCTCCTGCATCTCTGCATGTACACTGATGACTTTTCTGTGTTGGTCATTCTTTCAAAATGTAATTGTTCATTAATACTGAAAGCTGAGATGAGCTTTGTTTTCAGTATCAAATGGAGAAAAAAGTAGTGATACATGTTATTACAGAAACTATAAAGTCTTTGTGAAAAACCACTAAAGGCAAAACTAAGATAAATGACAATCTAGAGGGAATATTTTCAAGTTACATGAGCCTTACTATATAAAGAGCTCTTAAAATCAATTAGAAAAATATTCTAAGAGGAAAATAAAGAAGACATTTATTTTAAAAAGAAGAAAAACATATAGAGGTTTAATCTTAGCACTAATCAATAAAATGAAGATTAAAATATCTTTCATCTCCAAGTTTAAGGATAAAGAAGAATTATATCGCTTGTTAACAAACACTGGAGAACGTTCATAAATTTCTTCTAGGAAAATAATTTACTGTAACTTCCCCTGAAAGGGCATTTCTTCTCTATGAATCAGGAAGTCTAAGGAAAAGGCATATGTCATCTGACGCAGTAGCGTTTGCTCTGGTTTAGGGTTAGGGCAGCATTCCAGGCTATATGCTGAGTCCGTGGTGAGGTCTGGGTTGGGGACACCTGTCTCAAGCACTATGATGCCATGGCAGGTGCCCTTCTAACAAGGTCTGCATGGAGGTATGGCCAGGCCAGACTCTCTGAGCAAATCCTGTTGGACTATGTTAATGCTGAGCCACATATAATCACATCTAAGACCCCAGGGCTCCACCCTAATTTGCCTTTCTGTATTCATCATCTTTTGCTTCAACCCCCCCGTATGTATTTGTCATCTCCAGAGGGCTAATTTAGAAGCTAGAATAAAAGCAAAGGAATACACAAGGGTTTATTATAATGAGGATTGAATTTTATTTGCTTCCATAAGTATTCATTGCCAATACAAACATTCTTGAAATATTCAATATATTCCATGCATATTCCCCTACTGTGGGAGGAGCAAATGCCAATCACACACACTGAACCTGGGGCAGAGATTGTTGATATATCTCACACCTTTCTTCATAGTCCATGTTTTGAACCAAAGAGATGAAGAAAGAAATGCCAGGCAAGAGATGAGAATATTAGTCTTATCAACAACCGAAGCTCAGGGGAGATATGGCTTGACATCCCGGCCAGCTGGGCTCCTGATACTTTGCCACTAAATTAGTAGATGCCCTTCTTAGCTTCTTAGCTAGACACCCACAGGATGTTGCCTTTAGGGGCTGGCCCTGACTTCAGGGCAGGTCTATGCACCAGAACACACGTCTCTACAGGCAGCCAAGCAGGGTCAAGAAGTGGGGTGACAAGGAGCTGGGCTGAAGTGCCCAGATCACTCCCTAGGAGCCACCCAGGAACCACAAGGGAGGTAAGTGAGTGACAGGTGAGGAGGAACTGGTTAGTGGCTCTTAGTCCTAACCTACCCACTCATTAGAATCACCTGGTCTCCCTAAAAAGCACAGATGCCCGCACACTACCAACTGGATGGGTGGAGATGGAAACAAGGCACCTGCAAAAGCCCCCAGGGGGTTCTGATGTGCAGTCATCATAGCAGAGAATCTCTGCTCAGGCTGAAGCCCACCCTACGAGGAAGATTCAGGTGTGGCAACCCAGTGCCACAGAGTGAGTGGGGCAGCTGGGGGCGGGGGGACCCGGTGGTCGTCCTGGACATGACTCTGGGGGCTCTGTTATGGGTTCTTCCTGCCACCCACAGATGATCCAGCCAGGACCATCAACCTTCTGAACTTTCCAAGGTTCAGGCCAATGATGTCCTCGCTGGATGTCCTGACTGTATTGGTCCAGCCCTGTGGCTCCTGGCAAGCCTGGGTGATGGAGGTACACACCCACAGTGGGAGCGAACATAGGGAGAAGCCACTCGGAACACAGGTATTTTTCCAACTTGTTCAAGTCCAGGTGGCAGCAAGTCCGGTCCCGTCCTGACTCTTGATGCTAACAAGTCGCAGAAAGAGAGACACAGGCCATGCCTTCCACCACTTCAGAGCTTCCTTGGGAAGTCTACCCAGACTTTCAGTCAACAGGTTCTTAGGCTTCTCCCAGAAGGTTCCCAATCATACAAGACTCCAATTAAAGGGAAGTACATGCAAAGACATCACTGTTTGACGAACTGTGGGTTGTAAATACTGGATGCTGATTTGTGCAGGAAAATGAGAATCATTTTGAGGCATTAACCGTGAAACAAAGGTTTTTTCATCAGAATAACTTGTCGCCAACCAAAGAAATAAATATTTAAAGCTGATTCATACTAAATGTTCATGTACCTGTGGATCAGGGTTCATAGTTACACATTTTGCTCACGTATGCAAGCATACCTAGCCCTCTTTTGCATCACTGTCTCCTGTGGGTGTGAATCCCTCCCTCAGGGTGTGAACTTGAGAGATGGCAGGACAAGGAGAATGGACCAAGCATGCTGGTTTCCTGCTGTAGGGTGTGCCAGGCTCCTTTTCTGCAATTCTCCCCTGTTTCCTGCCACCCCAGCAAGATCCCACCTGGGTAGAGAGGAGAGTGGACTTGGCCTCCCAGCATGGGAATGGGAGGGGCTTGAATCCATGGCTCGTCCCTGTGCTGTCCTTGGGGGTTGTCTTCCAGGTGTACATGTGTCCTCCCCACCTTGCTCTGGACCTATGGACCCCATCCATAGGTTTCCATGCCCTGTGGCTACCAGGTGGGTTCAGCAAATGGGGCTGTTAGCAAGAAGCAGATAGAAGGAGGAGGATGACCCTGGTTCCTTCCCTGCGGAGTCCCTGGGGGCTGCCTTGTGCTTTCACTAATGGTCTCAGCTCCTGGAAGGCAGCCCCCCTCTGTGCAGCCCTCCCTTGTCTCTGGGTTCAGGAAGTGCTTCCTCTCCTTGCTCAGGGCTCTGCACTGTCACCTGTGGTCCCTTGCCTTTAGGCACGCTTTGAAGATATTTCCTTTATTTCTACATCAGATACCCGCCTTTTTAAATTTAAATTCAATTAGCCAACATATAGTACATCACTAGTTTCAAATCTGCATCAGATATCTTAACTTGAGTGTGCCTTGTGTTTCCAGAAGGAATTTTGACCGAGGCCCGGATCCCTCTCAGACCTCTGAGTGATGCCCTGGCTCTGCTTGTGCCTCCCTGGCCCTGCTGTGAAAGCCTGAGGTTCCCTGGGCAGAGCCAGGAACCCTCTGGTCCCACATTGGTTCTCAGCGGAGCTGCAGGTCCTCAGGGAGTAAGGCACCTCCAGCAGCCTTGGCAACAGAGGCAGCCCTCATGCCTATGGAACCTTCCAGAAACTCCAACTTCCTTCTTCCAGATGCCTTTGGACCACTGGGTGCACAGTTTCTGTCTGCAGCTGGTCTCCCTGAGCTCCAAACAGGAAATGAGACAAAAGGCCCCCTGCTTTCTCCTTTACTTCTTGTTTTTCTAGGGTTGTTATCATTTTCTATCCCTAGAGAGCTCAACCCTAGGGGGAGTCAGGATTCTGGCTTTGACCTCTTTACCCTCGTCCCCTCTGCTTCTTCTTCCCTCCCATTTTGAAGGTTCTCCACCCATTCATTCCCCATGGGGACCTCCTCCAAGTCAAATGCATCCCCTTTCCTACCCCATGAACTTTTTGTTCCAGTGTGCTCACCATCCTCTTCTTAGGTGCATTGGGCCACATGGCTGGGTCTTAGGACTGATGAGGTATAGGAGAGAAACATAATACTGAAAAATTTCCCCCACTGTACCAGGATAGGCTCAGAAATTCATATTTGATGAACATTTGGGGAAATAACCTCTTGAAAGCCTCAGGCTATGGTACTGGTATAAACCCTCTTAAAAAAGTAACTCAGGAAAAAGGGAAAGACATGTACTGCAGGACTTATCAGAGCATTTCCTGCACTGCTGTGTTTTAAGACCATTATAGGAGGTACACAGTATGCCTCCTTCCTCATAGTGTTTGACCACACACAGATCTTTTTCCCACAGAGCATCTCACAGGGCCAGGGTTCTGCCAAACACACGAGAAAGCACTGTTCTGATAGGATTACATTTTGAATGTCAAAGTTCAAAACCATTTCAGAAGATAAGAGCAAGCTAAACACATTTCTCTACAGCAAAGGGCAGATGAGAAATGGAGTGACAGGGAGCTTTCAGACCGAGAACACAAAACACAAAAGCGTAGCAGGACAAGAAATGGATTAATCCACTTATTAAAATACCAAGGCTCTCCCTGACGTGCTACTTGCAAAAATATATCCCCAAGGGGGAAAAATAAGGAGATAAAAAATAAAAGGATGAGCAAATACACAACATGTGAATGTTAGCACATAAAGAAAAAGAAATAGAGTTGCAGAGAAATTGAATTCCAAGCAAACATTATTTAATGGGAGCAAATAGGGCCATTTTTAATGGACAAAAAAACCCAATCCAATCTGAGAGGATAATGGTGCTAGAGATTTACATATACACTGACTCAAAACTGATAAGGCAAAAATTATTATAATCACAAAGAACATTTAACAGAAAAGCAATGACAAGATTGTAAAACAATATTGGCATCCCGAGAGAGATAAAACACACACAAAATGTATATAAACATAGGGGATTTGATCAATGTAATTAATAAGGAGAAATGTATAGGTATATTATAATTTTTCCTAAAAGTAAATAACCTTCTTCCTTATTCTGTGTCCATTAAAATTTAGAAAATTTGCCGCATGTTTCCTTCGACAGATCTCATACATTTCCCAAACTAGAAATTGCACAAAACACATTTTTTAACATAATACGATGAACTTAAACATTAATAAATGGGTTCAAAAGAAAGCGCCAAAATCACTCAGAAATTTAAAAATAAATAAAAATGAAAATCACTTGTCTAAAAACTGGTAGAATTAAGAAGTAAATGAAAATATACAATGATCACTTACTCAGATGAAAATAGAAGTAAGATCACACTATTTCAAAACACATATGCCACCACCGATAAGGTCATCAGAGAGAAAGGTATGTTTTAAAAAAAAAAAATGAATAACAAAAGTTCGTGTACTAATATTCATCACAGGCTTCATTTTTATTTTGCAGTCAAATGCTCTACCACTGAACTATACCCCTATTCATTTTTATTTTGGGGTGGGTTTTTTTGTTATTTTTTTAAAAGATTTTATTTATTTGACAGAGAGAGAAATCACAAGTAGGCAGAGAGGCAGGCAGAGAGAGAGAGGGAAGCAGGCTCCCTGCTGAGCAGAGAGCCTGATGTGGGATTCCATCCCAGGACCCTGAGATAATGACCTATGGGGCTCAATCCCAGGACCCTGAGATCATGACCTGAGCCGAAGACAGAGGCCTTACCCACTGAGCCACCCAGGCTCCCCTATTTTGTTTTTAAATAAAATTAGTCCTAAAGAAACCTGGGGAGAGGAATAACAGAAATATGGCAGAAATTCATTGACAAAAAGAATGCAATTCATAAATACAGCTAAAAGTTGCTTCCTTTCCTAATTAGTAAAATAGGCAAACCTTTGTTAAATCTAATTTTTAAAATTCCAAAATGCAAAGAAATAAAATTAGAAATTTGTAAGCTATCGTAAGATATGACACCATTTCTCAGTGATGCAAGTCTACTTCATCAAACTGTGTAGTAATAAATTGAAAATGTCAATAAGAAGAAATATTTTGGGGCGCCTGGGTGGCTCAGTCGTTAAGCGTCTGCCTTCGGCCCAGGTCATGATCCCAGAGTCCTGGGATCGAGCCCCACATCGGGCTCCCTGCTCGTCGGGAAGCCTGCTTCTCCTGCTACCATTCCCTCTGCTCCTGTTCCCTCTCTCGCTGTGTTTCTCTCTGTCAAATAAATAAAATCTTAAAAAAAAAAAAAAATATTTTGTGCAAATTTTTTAAATAATAGAAGCTTTTAAACAACGGTGCCAATAACTAAAAGATACTGTGGAAGTTTTCAAATAGTGACTCCTTATAGCTCTGATTTCAGGTATCTTTTTAAGCAAATTGCGCTGATAATGTAATAGGAAATATGTTTTTGCAACGCTTACCTATACCTGATTTCTACATGTGACTAACACATGTTAGTCACATATTTAACTAGAATGTAAAGATCCTAATTAAAATCCTACCACACCCCTATGTACTAAATTGGAACATACACATATACAGAAATATAAAATTTATAGCCAGGAATGGAAAGAGCTATAATACTTAAATAATAATCATACTGATATTTTTGAAAAGAAAGATATAGAAGTATCTCAAAGGTGTGGCAAATGCTTTAATACAGTTCTATTCCTTTTTCAGATATAACTCTAAAGAATTCATGCCTCGTAGATTAAGGATTGTTATTCTAAATAATGGTCGTTATTGGAGTCAGTGAATCACTTGGGGCACTCAAGTGCCCCAAAACTGGGAAGGGGGGCAGGAATGGGTATCATGACAATGGCTGCTAATTTATTCATTTATCCAACAAATACTCATTGTTGGTCTGCACTAAGGTCCAGGTGTTTTAGGTGTTGGAGACAGTGTTAGGCTCCCCATGGTCATGTGATTGCTTGCAATGAATGGTGCTGTTACAATTGTATCAGCCACACCCCTCCCATGCCCAAGTGCAGGACAATGAAGCATGTGTCAGCAGGGAGTTCACCCAAGCATGTGGACAAAATCAATACTAGAAGGAGTTTTCTTCTATACTCAAAATTCCAAGGTAGAAGACACGGTAGCAGAAGGATCCCATTCATTATAATAACACAAAATATCCCACAAAATACCTTCAAAATCATCTTGAAGACTAACAAAAGCCACACTGAGAGCCATAAGAGAACCTCGCAGAAGGGAAGGAAGAATGGGGATTCTCTACCCTGCTAAGGCAGATTATGGTAAAAATGGCATTTTCCTTCAAGTTAATTTTTAAGTGTAGACAGTTTCAAAAAATAACCCAAATAGAAGTGGGAGGTGGTTTTGTTTGTTTATTTTAGAAGTTGGGGATGGGGACTCTAACATTTTTTTCGAGAAAAATAAGCAGACCAAAGTAGCAAATGAACATTAAGAGCAGTTCCATTGAATGTGAAGACAAAGTAGGGGCAAACACTCACATGTTCATGAATTTGGTGGATGTTGATTGCATCCTGTTGGGTGGCCGGTGTTGTCATGACCGTGACAGGGCACAACAGTAAAGGAAGAGAATCTATCCCAGCTCTCCTGGAGCTGGTGAGCCGGCACCAGCCTGCACCCGGCAACAGTAAAGACCACGAAGAACAGGATGCAAGTTAAGAAGGTAGAGAGTGACCGCGGGTATAGGGCAGATCTCTTCGGGATTGGGTTTCGGAGGAGGCGACTTTGAACAGAGACCCCAATGAAGAGTCGATGGAAACAAACATGTGGGGGAGAGCTGAGCTCAGGCGGAGGGGACAACACATACTAAGGATGAAGGAGTGCCTGATAGGTTTGAGGAAGAGCAAGGACATCAGCATGATGGGGACATCTGTAGGCACTGATGTTGGGAGGTGGTCAGCAAGCAATGCTTGTCTTCAGTGGGCCTCAGGGGTCCTGCTGGGCATGGTCCCAGTTCCCCCAGGACAGTTCTGGTTTATGCCTGTGAGCCCTATGTAGTTGATAGTGCCTCATTTCATCTTCAAGGTCTGTTTCTTCTCCTTATTCAATTCAAGCATGAAAGGTAAAATACTGAAGCCTATAGAAGAAATCATGGGAAGAACGTTTCATGGTATTGAGCAAAGAAAAGATTTCCTAATCAGAATACAGAAAGGGATGACCGTAAAGGACTTCATTAAGATAATGTTTTCATCAAATGCTTCTAGTGATGAGCCTGGACTATCTTGTGCTTTAAAGCAAGGAAGTGTTCAAAGACTGATCCCAAGCATAACACATCCTAACTGGCATGAAAGACTTCCCACTGTTTAAGTTTAGGGTAAGCTGATTCTCCAAAAGAATAATGACAAGAAAATGAATAACACGCTGAATGTAAAACAAATACAGGACTCCACAGTGTGCTAATAAATATGAATGAAATGCGAAGGAAAGAAGGGAAGGCTCCTTTTTGTTTAATGACAAAATGCCAACTAACAGGTTTAGAAGGCATCATGGGATTGGAAAATCTCCATCTTGCAGCTACCACAGGGGTAGTTATTTCAGACAAGAACTTGGGTGAATGTTTGTTGGGGGACTTGGTATCAACATGGTATCATCTCTCCACAGAATACATATTCATTACATAGGAAGAAAAGGTAACTGGATAGTAGAGAAACTGGGTAGAGGGGCACCTGGGTGGCTCAGTCAGTTAAGCGTCTGCCTTCAGCTCAGGTCCTGATCTCAGGGTCTTGGGTTGGAGCCCCATATTGGACTCCCTCCTCAGCGGTGAGTCTGCTTCTTCCTCTGCCCCTCCCCCTGCTTGTGCTCTCTCGCACACTCTTCTCTCAAATAAATAAATAAATGAATTTATTTTTAAAAAGAAATTGGGTAGAAATTGCTTTATTTGAGTGATCAAAGTGACACTATGACCTCTGGAAATGATGCATTGAGGACACAGCATCAATTATGAAATCTCCTGAGAGGAATAAAAACCCTGAGTCAATCCGGAAGAAGCCAGAAATATCCATACTAGGGCACATCCTACAAAATGACTGGCCTGTATTCTTCAAGAGTGTCAACCCCATGAAAAAAATGGAAAGATTAAGAACTTATTTTGACTAAAGGAGTCCACTGATTTGTGATGATTAAGGCAGTGTATGGTCCTGGAGCAGGGAAAATGCTCGCACAGACACAGTGGGACAACCGCTGAATTTCTAATATAGACTATCTGTCATATAATAGCAATATAAAAGTGCTAAATCATCCAATTTGATAGTAATATTGTGGTCTTGAAAGAAAATGTCCTTGTACTGAAGGCAATCCTCCATAAGTATTTAGACACAAAGAGTTACAGTGTCTATAACTTACTCTCAAATGATTCACAAAAACATTGATAAATAGGTAGATACATACATACATACATAAATAGATAGATAAAGCAAATGTGGCAAATTGTTAATATGTGATGAATCTAGATGAAAAGATACATGAGTATTCATTAGATACTTCTTGCAACTTTTCTGCAGATAAAAAGCCCAAATAAAAAGTTAAAAATTTATGGAAGACAAAATAGGATTTTAGAAGTCCAAAGAAAGAAGACTTGATAGAGAAATGGACAGAAGTTATAGAATAAATGACTGATAAACATTTGAAATGAGATCCCACATCATTAGCCACTAGGGACAGAATTAGCAGTAGAATAAATAAGCAGTGATTTGAAATGGAATACTATACAGCAATGAAATGAAACAGTAGTTGCTAGACTTAATATTACAGATGAAACTCACAGTCCTAACAGCGTGTGAACAAAAGAAAACAGACAAGTGAGTATATAGTCTGATTCCACTTATGTAAAGATCAAGGCAAAAAACTCTTTAAGGAGTTAGAAATCAAGGAGCACAAGATCCCACAATTCCACCTCTGGGTATATATCCAAAGGAAAAGAAATCAATATCTTCAAGAGATATCCACACCTCCACGTTTATTGAAGCATTACGCACAATAGCCAAGACGTGGAAATAACCTAAGTGTCCATCTCTGGATGAATAGATAAATAAAATGTGAGATACAGGTGTGTGTGTGTGTGTGTGTGTGTGTGTGTGTGTGTGTGTGTGAAAAAATATTAATCAGCCTTTAAAAAGAAGGAAATTCTGTCATTTATGATAGCAGAGGTGAACCTGAAGGACATCAGGTAAGTGAAAGAAGTGAGGCGCAGGAAAACAAATACTACATGATCTCAGGCATGAGGATCTTAAAATGTCTAACTCACTGGGGCGCCTGGGTAGCTCAGTCGGTTGAGCATCCAACTCTTGGTTTCAGCTCAGGTCATGGTCTCAGGGTTATGAGCCCCACGTGGAGCCTCCTTAGGATTCTCTCCCTCCTTCCCCCTCCATCCATCCCCTCATCCCAAGAAAAACAAAACTCAAAAACTTCTGGGTACAAAGTTTCAGTAACACAGGATAAGTATGTTCCAAAGGTCTGAGGTACAGGATGGAAACCAGAGTTTGTAAGACTGTATTACATATTTGAAATACACTAAGAAAGGAGATCATAAGTGTTCTCTCACACACACCAATTGTGAGCTGATAGATATGTTAATTAGAGTGCGGTAATCATTTCACAATGTATAGGTATTAAAAAATCATGTTATACACCAAATATCTATGACCAATTTTTACTTGTTAGTTCTACCTCAGAAAAGAAAGCACAAGGGCTTCTAGGGTGCTACTAATGTGATTCCTACTCCAGATAATGGAAACGCTAGTGGGTTTATGCTGCCAAAATCTATCAGGCTATCCACTTATTATTTCTTTATGCTTTCTTCTACATGTTATACTATATTTATTTATTTAACTATACATTTCATGTATATAAAACATTAAAAAGGTTTTCCCAAAAGAAAAGCAAATATAATAGTCTCCTTCTGCAAAAACAAAAACGAAAAACAAAACAAACAAACTCTTAGGAAAAGCTTTCATGTCAAACTCCAACGGAGAGACGTGGAAGGCGCTTGCGAGCTTACTTCACTCTCACTCATTTCCTGAGGAACCGACTGGATAATCCCTATTATTAGCTCTGGAATGGAGAACAGGTGAGTCGCACTGATTAATACAGCAGAGTTTTGAGAGGGGCCTTGAGTAATTCCCACATGAATAGGAGCCTGCAATTAATCACTGACTATTAAAGCGGTAAAGTGTTTGAATTAGTAGCCAACAAAATAAAGCAAAACCTATTAAAACATGTTTTTGCACAGAAAATTTACACGTCAGAGTGTGTTCCAGGCAAAACAAGTGTGTCATCTGCTGTATACGGACAAAGGTACCACTGAGCATGTCCACAAGGAGGCCAAGCCCGTCACAACTGCGCAGACAGCATGAGTCCACAACACACAGGAATCTCGGCATTTCAGCCTGGAGATCTGTGATTGTAATATAATGGATGACTTCAAACAAACTAACAAAAAACTCAATTAGCATCCTGTAGTTTGATGTTTTACCCCTTGCGTGGGAAGCTAATGACAGCAGAAAGTCACGAAAGCGGGGTGCTATTGACCTGAGAAGACGATAACGTGGAATTTAAAAAACACCCCCTCCTAAACTAAGGTCACCAGACTGGTCTTGTCATTGTGCCTTGCGGTTGAAAGAAAGATATGAAGGCTGAGCAGTGCTGTCTAGGAAGTTCACCCCAAGTTTGAGGTCCCCTCTCTGTTCAGAATCTCAGTTGGTCAGTATACCCAGAGATACAAAGCCTCATCCTAACCAACATCAGCAAAATCTAGAGTTTTCTCAAGATTGCCAAAATTCACAAGGAGGAACACAGAATAAACTTCATAAAGTTGGGTACATTTATGGCCATCCTACCAACAAGTCTACAAGAGAGAGTAAGCTGTAGAGAGAAAGTTACTTCGTGAGCATGGAACCAAAATAAGAGGAATTCACTGGATATTCTTAATGACTAAAATAAAAAAAATTATAACCGCCAGGAGAGCAGACATATGTATGAGGGGCACAAGCTCTCCCTTAAGAGGGCAGAATTCAGAAGTGATGGGTTTAGACCTTGGTTTTGCCTCTTGCTGTTTGCATGACCGAAAGTAAAATCACTTGGTTTCCATAGACCTCAGGTCCTGAACCATGAGATGTGGATGTTAGTACCTATTTCTAGGATGACGGGGAAGATTAAGGAGACAATGTATGTGATAGTGCCATATGCATGTAAAATGTAATCATGTCCATCTGCTCTGCCCCCGGCTACTTCTCGGGACCTAAAGATCTCACTTGGAGGCTGGGTCCCACAATGTCCTGATCTGTCCTTGGAGGTGCTGGGTGTACACCAGCTCCAAAGGATAGTATGATTTGAATCAGTGTTTTCCAAAGAACAAGATTCCCTCTAGGGTGTGAGGCTCTTCCCCAGGGCATGCATAGACCACGAAGTTCTTTCTGGTCTGCCTTCACTGCCTTCTTTTCTATTCCAGTGCTGTAGCAAGCTTTCCACATGGTTCCTGGATTTACTCCTATTTCTTTAAGTTGGTTTTGCTGTTTCCTGTTCCCCTTGCCTGGATCTTGACGGCCTTTCTATACCTTACCAGTTCCTCTTCCTAGGGTCCCACTGGACTTCCTTGCCTTTACCCCAAGTCAGTGTCTGAGTTTCTACCCCGTGTTGGAACTCCCTGGAAACAGATACAATATTTCCTGCAGTGTGGCTTGAAGTGCCCTGGAGGGCAACATTAACTCTGCTCAAGCCCAAGTGTGCCATGTATCAGGTTACTGTAGCTTTAATTCTGAACACCATCAATTACAACATGCGGCGATAGGTGTTTATGTAGCTCCCCAGCCTGTGAGTTGGCAGGGGGTCAGCTAGTCGAGGCTTGGTGTGGCTGGAGATGCTCTGCTCTATATGTCTGTCATCTCCCTTCCAGGAGCAGCAGAAACACGATGCAAATAAATGCACCTGTGCACACTCCACGCCCACTGCATCCAGTCTGCTAGCATCCCATTGGCCAAAGCATGTCACGTGGTTGGGCTCAGCATGAGGTCCTGGGGAAGTTGCCCTGCCCACAGCCCGCAGACGCTGAGAACTCGCCCTGCAAAGAGAGTGGGAACCGGGAAGGACAGGGCACCCCAGTTAATGCTTATCATTCTCAGAGGCTGGTTCAGATGTTCTCGTGTCAGTCATGTCTAGCCCTAGACTTAATCACTTAGTTTAAAGCCAATTTGATTAATTTAATCATTTAATCCCAAATGTCTGTGCCACCGCCGACAAAGATTCTTTGCTTGACTAAACTTCAATCAGGCTCCTCAACCCCACTGTGCACTGGCTTGTAAAATCTAGTTTTAACAAGAACTCTGCTTAGGGAGGTTGACCAGAACCACCTACCCTGGATATCGGATCAGGAGACTCCACCAGCCCCCAGGTGATATCTGGTCAATCTGGCCCAGCTTCAGCAAGAATCAGTAGGTGGCTTTAGCCAGAATCCCCTTTAGGCCTGATGTTTCCTCTTAGTAATTTTCCATCCACTGATCCTCACCTTGCTTCTTGACTATAAATCCCCTCTTACCCATGCTGTATTTGGAGATGAGCCCAATCTCTCTCCCACTGCAAAACCCCACTGTGACCACCTCTGTGCCGATCACAGCAGTCTGAACGGAGACTGCCTTTCTATGTGTAACAGGTGTCACTGGACCTATTTCGTTCTTCTTCTTCTTTTTTTTTTTTTTAAGATTTTTATTTATTTATTTGGTAGAGAGGAGAGAGATCACAAGCAGGCAGAGAGGCAGGCGGGGGGGGGGGGAAGCAGGCTCCCTGCTGAGCAGAGAGCCCGATGTGGGGCTCGATCCCTGGACCCTGAGATCATGACCTGAGCCGAAGGCAGAGGCTTTAACCCACTGAGCCACCCAGGCGCCCCTATTTCATTCTTTATCACCCCCTTTTCACCCCTGTTGGTCCAAACTTCAATTGGCCACTTCTACTTAGGCTCACATCTCTCCTCAGAGACTTCCAAGTCCCCCCAAATAAATGGAATCCTCCTATTCCCTTCTCTCATGGTGCTCTGAAGGTTCCCCTCTTGGCACTTATTTCTGAATAGGAGGGGAAGTAAGTCCTGGAACCATAAATACTGAGAGCCTCCAAAGACCTGGGGATTCTCTGGTCCAAGTTCTGGTTAGCAGTGGTTCGGATAATGTCTCTGCCGACGAAGGCCACATTTGTCCTGAACCAGCCAAGTCCTTCAACAAGAAACGCGAGCGGCCAATTAGCACATGGAGAAATGCGAAAGGTAAAATGAAATGTAAGAGGAATAAATGAAAAGTAAGGTGTGTATGCATACCTATGTGGGTACATGTATTACGTAAGTATACATATGGACTTAGATGTATATATGCAAATTTCCTTTGCTATAATTGTTGTAGGCCTTGGAAAAAAAGCACATTTGGAGCTTCCTAGAAAACACCTAGCAACACTGATGAATAGTATGAATCAGTAGTACAATTAGGATAGTCCCACAGCATGGTTCTCTGGTTAGTTGTTTCTGATTAATTTTTTTTTTTGATGGGAAAAGCTTGTTAGTTTCAGCTCACTGGCGCTGCCTCTTCCAGTGATTAGTTTGGAAAAACTGAGCTGAGAGCAGCTTACGGAGACTCAATTGACAGGAAACAAGGCAAACAATCCCTCGTTGCTACGAAACACCACCCTTAAAAGAGCAACAACTTACCCATGTGCTTCTGGAAGCTGAGCCCAGGTGTTCCAACAGTGATCAGTACAAGGGAACCCACACTGTGGTAAAGGAAAAAGTTAGTCGTGGGGAGCAGAGACAGGGATCTCCGCAGCAAAAGGTGTATGAGAGGAGCAAGATGAAAACCGACTTTGGAAAGCCATCGAATACAATCTGTATTGAATTCAATGAATACAATTCAGAAACTACCTAAAGATGAAGCTACCTGCCATCTTCAAGCCATGGCCAATAGATAACCCTGAGTTTTCCGAGGTAACTGTGCAGACCTGACCAAGCAGTCAGTAAGCAGTAATGCCTGTTGGCTTTGGGGGCGGATGGGCTGGGCAGATATTTAATGGTGTTTTGCAGGGAGTGTCATAGCTACTATTGCTTTCACGGGAAGCCTAGCTAGAGAGGGACCCTCCTTCCCCACAGGGAGACTAGAGCTGTGAGAGGTTGCAGGCAGGGGTCTCCAGTCAGAAGCCGAAAGGTGACATATCTATAGTTAAGTTCGCTAAGACTGCCTGGAATTTGCAAGCCTTTCATTTATGCCAACAAATCAAGATTCAGACCTCAAAGCTTGAGGTTTGGACAGATGCATAAGAAGTAGTCAAGGCTTAGCAGAAAGCGGTCAGACATTTTGGCAAACAGAAATCAGACATCCTTGCAGGACAGAGTGAGCCGGAGCAGGCTGGACCCCACGGGAGAGAATTCTGGAGCCCAGAAGAGAGGACGCAGGTCAACACAACTGTGCTCTTAACTGGGCTGGCCCAGCAACCACCACACCCATGGCACAGCCGAGCTGCGGAGCTTGTGCTCAGGCCATTGATTCTTGAGGCATCTCAGTCTTGCCCAGGCAGGAAAGATATATTTCCGCATAAAGATATCTTCATAAAGATATCCAGAGGTTTTGTTGTTTTTTTTTAATCCTTAGGTATTGCTATCTGTAAATATTTGGATTGGGTGGAACTACTTCGTAGCTATAATCACCATTTCCTGACCCCAAGTGTGCAAAACCAGGAGATAGCCTCTAGGTGCTGCATACGTTTCCTGTTGTAAAGGAAGAAGGAAGGGAGGGAGAAAGGAAAGAAGGAAAATAATAGTGAACTACTTATTAATAATGAGCTGATTTTAATTTTAAAAGCTGTGTGCGCGCGCATGCCCATGTGTGTCAGTGTCATTCCTGTAATTGTCAGAATGGCATCACCGAGATCCTTTCCCTACCATCGATCAAATTCATCCCGAGAAACACCTTTGTGGCAGAGTAGTGTGGATCTGGTTGAAAGAGCTACAACAGAACTCTGAGTTAATTTCCTCTTGTCTACAGTAAATTTCCTTCAGCAAAAATACCTTCAAAATGTTTTTGAAATGCTTTTAACTGTCATTCTCATTTAAATATATATATATATACTTAACGATCATCATCAAAATACTAACTTCATAGATTTGGAAAGCTAAGTTCTTGGAAATCATTGTGATAGAAGCAATTGGTGTGTCTGTGGTCCATGCCCCAGAGCCCAGGGTTCTGTACACTTCACTGCACATAGTTTTGGGTCCGAGAACCGCCTCCCGCCGCACCCCAGTCTCCTGCCCCTCTACCCTGTCCTGAGCACTTCATTCAGACCTCTCACCACTTTCTCTTGCATGTGCTCAGTTCTCCGAGCTTCCGTGACAATCCTGCTCTAATTCTGCACACTCTGGGCACACCCCTGACCATGTGCAAGGCACAGTGGCCCCCAAACCTGCTTGTTTAACCTCCTGTCTCCTTTTCTATGCCAACTATTGGAGCCAGCTCCCTACCTGAGTGTCCCGGTTCACCTGCCACACCAAGGAATGCGCTTCCAACTTCAAATTGGAAGTCACTGCTTATGCTACCCTCTGCAAAACCACTCTTTCCTGCCCTGACCGATGGCACCTACGTGTCCAGTGTTCACTGGAAACTGGGAGTTGCACTGAATCCCCTCTCCCTCCCTCACCTCCCTATGACCCTACTACTGCTGTCCCCTGACTCCTGATGCATCATCTAAGACCATGAGAATTGTAAGGCATCATTCCGTTTGAGGTTCCCAACCTTATCCCTTTCCCTTCACTCTATCCTCCCCATTGCTCCCAAGTACATTCCTAAAAATCCATGCTTTTGTTTTAATGCCTTGCTTAAAGCCCTCCATGCTACCTACAAGCTGAAGTTCTACTCCCAGCTGCCCTCTTGTCTGGCGCAGTCCTTCCAGACTCAACGCTTACTGCTCCCGGACGCCCCAAACTCTCCCAGTTGATCTGAAATGCATGGAACTCCCCCAACAGGAATGTTCTTTAGGTCTCTATGCCTTTGCATGTGCTGGTCCTCTTGCCCCAACTCCCTTCCCTGCCTTCCTCGCTGCAAGCTCCACCTGATCCTCGCTGAGGTCCACTTGAGGGCAGCCTTTGCCAGTCTGGTCAGGCTCCCCTCTCTGTGCCCCTCATGGGTATCTATTTCAACTTCTGTGTGATTTTTTTGTTTATGTGTTTGCTCCTCTCACTCAGTGTGAAGCCCTTGATGTCTTCTTCAGCACAATCCCTGGCATGTTACAGAATGAGGGCGTGCACCAATATCTGATGACTTCATTTTACTATCCATGGTTTCAGAGGGAAAGCAATGGAGGAACATAAGAATTAGGTGCATTCCTAATAGTTGAAAAAAATGCCAAAGTCAGTGTAATACAAAATTAAGCCAACCAAGCACACCTGTACTGGGCTGAACAGTGTCCCCCCAAATTCGCAGAAGGTGACCTTGTTTGGAAATAAGCTTGTTACAGATGTAATCAGTTAAGAAGAGATCACACTAGAGTAGGGTGGACCCTTAATCCACGATGACAGGGATCTTTATAAGAAGAGGAGAAGAAACCCAGACACACAGGCAGAAGGCAATGTGAAAACAGAGACAGAGATTGGACAGGTACATCTACAAGCCAAGGGATGCCACGGATTGCCAGCAATGCCAGGAGCCAAGAGAGAGAGGCTGGGCATAGATTCTCCCTTGAAGTTTTAGGAAGAGTTTGGCCCACTGTGACCTTGATGTCAGACTTCTGGCCTCCAGAACTGGGAGAGCTTAAATTTCCATTGCTTGAGTCACCTCTTTCATGGCACTTTGCTTTGGCAGCCCTGGTGAACTGACTGTCCACCCTAGCCTGGGTTCCAGCAATGCCTGTGAGGAAGGAGGTGATGGGACACCAATGAGCTGCTGTCCTTCTTTGTGCTGGGAACAAGGGGCTTCACAAAACAGAGGATCTGCATGAAATGTGCCATGTTAACTCTAGCATCCTTCTTCCTTCCCCTAAAGGCCCTCAATGCAACAATGGTGCTTGAGAACACACCTAACAGAAGCTATCACATCGGGGGGTGGAACAAGTGACAAATAATCCAATACCAAAGACTGGGGGCCAAGGCCAAAGTTACTTCTTTTCCTCTTTGATCGATTGCTCAGACAATGTGGTCCTTTAAACAACCCTGAGATGCTAAGTGATCTACAGGGCCATTTTAACTCTAAATCCAGTCCTGCTCAGAAAAGGGACGACCGACCAGGGAAAGGCAGCAAGCAGATTGGGATCAGGGCTGGGGAGGGGAAGAGACGCCCCCAGAGCCTGCGAGTGTGGCCTTTCTAGGGCCTCAGCAGTGAGCAAACATCCGGGACCACTGCCCGGCCCATCTCTCAGCTCTCTGTTGGTGTCCCTCACCTGACGTTTATCTGTTCAGAAATAAATGCTAAACTGGGTTTTTAAAAAATGATTGTTTTGACTCTGCATGTACCTAAATATGTGATAGGGCAAGATCTACCCTTTATATTCCATTTCTAAAAGTGACAACCGTGAGCCGGAAAGCTCCCAAGAAAGAAAATGGCCCTGTAGGATTTCTGTTTGAGTCTGAAAATTCTGGTGGGGCCTTGGCTATTCATGTACTTTTAATTCAAGCATATGTTTTGGTACAGGTGTAAATGCTGGGAAAATTCCACTGCAATTTGGGTTGGCAATGCCTCGAATAGATAGGTTCACTTGGAGAGAAACGACATCTCTGTGACTCTGAGTTATCCTGTGTGAGAACATGGAGTCTCTCCCTGTTTGTCTAGATTGTTTCCCCTTTTACTGAAGTCTGATCCTCAGAAATCTTCTACAGTGTTCTCCATTAATTCCTAAATACTCATCAGTGTTCCAATGATTTCATGAATGGTTTCTTGACTCTTTATGTTCCAGTTGGATAGGGCTGATGTTGGTAAATTATAGATATTTTTCTGATTCTAATAGTTAATCTGTTAAGTCTGTTGTTTTCCTTTTCTAGGCAGATGAAGACACTGGTCCCCAAAGAGTGATAACTTTACGTTTCACCTACTAATCATTTAATCCTCATTCCTCAGTTTGGGCCAGGATTGCCAGTTTTATGGTGAACATTTGCACTGATAACAGGCATTCTTACTTGCAAACTTAAAGAGTATGTGGCCAAACACTTGCCATGAAGCATATTTGCCATAATAGATGGTGAGCACATAAACGTTCTCCGGTGAGAACGTTCTCCGGTGAGGACGTTCCTTTCTCTTACAGGTTTGCGAGGGCTCTAATCTTACTGAATGCTTTTTCCTCACATTTGGAGATAATTGTGTGATTTTCCTCCTTGTGTCTGTGAGCGTGGTGAATTACACTGATTCCTTGTCTGATTAGAAGTCCCTGCACCCAGAGCCAAACCCCCTTCATCATGATGGAGTTGGCTTTGAGTGCACTGTTGGGTTTGGACAGCAAACACGAGAGTTGGGGCTTTGCTCCTACCTTCATAAGTGCAATGGGCCCATGGCTTCTCCATCTGATGTCACCCCACCCCCTTGTCTACTTTTAGAATCAAGATTACAGAGGACCATCCAAGGAACGGTAGCCTGTTCCTTCTGCTTTCTAGGACAACTTGGGTGATGATACAGAGTTACTGTGCCTTGGAAGTTTGGTAGAACTCATCTGTGAAACAAGAGATTGGAATTGAGTTTGGGGGAGAGGTAAGATCTTTAATGACAGTTTCATCATTCTGACTCTTACTGACGCATCCATGTTCTCTTTCTTCTGGCTCCAATTTGATATCCTTTTTTTTTTTTTTCTGGGAACACATCTACTGGGCTTCCACAGTCCCCTGGGCTGAAATCCATCCGCGCTGGTGGCTTGGAAGCAGGCATGGAGATGGGAGAGACTGCACACTCTCTGTGCACCTGTTCTCCTCACCCCCCGCCCAGCAGGCCTTCCCTGTCCGTGGTACTCTACCATATATACATGAGCCAAAGATGGCCTCTCCATCGTACCCCTAGGTTGTTTACTGCTAAATTGCAGATGGAGACACTTTACCTCAAAAGCTCACTGCTGCCAGACTCAAATTTTACCTCCCAGTTACTTACAAAGTAGCCCAAGGAAGTAAGCTCAGAAGCTGCCTCCTCGAGTATCTTGTGAAACCTCACCCAACAGCTGTAGTTAAAAGGCCCTAAGCCCCCACTGGCCACCCTTCAGTTCTCCGATCTACACACTGGAAGGCCCCCTCTTCTGAGAAACCACCCCTGAGGGACTTTCCTTCTTTGCAAACCTGTCGAAGCAAGGCAGGCCAGAGCTTACATGTGCCACCACCAACTTGTGGTCCTGTCTTTCTCCCGGTTCAGCCCCCAAAGCCCTGAGACCCCCATCCTGGCCCCCCTGGGCTCCCCAACACTGGAACCCATGGTCAAGGCAGGAGCTGCCAATTTCTGCAGTGAAGTGGCAAGTGAGGTGACTGTGAGGGCAGAACCCAAGACACCATTCTCTAACCTGTTCTCTGGCTCTGCCTCAGACCACCCTCCACCCCAATCTGAGACTTACCGTTAGTCCCCAGCACGAGTTCAGGGCAGCCCCCCCCCCCGGGGTCCTCCTGCATGAAACATGGTTTATTTTGTTGCTTTCTCTCCTGCTATTGCCAACTAAATAATTTTTTTCCTATTATCAAAGTAACGCTCAAGTATTTTTTTTTTTTGAGTTTGGAAACTAAAAGAAAAGTAGAAGAAAAAAAAAAAAAACATTTTCATTATCAAAGACAAGAACAGTTAATTGTTGAGTACATTTCCTTCAAGTCTTTTTTTCGATTTGCTTTTCATCTTACAGTTCTTAAGACCCTGTGGTACATTCAAAATTGGGCATAATGATATTCAAGTCTATTTTCCCCTGTTTATAAGGAAATTGCACGCTCATCAGAGAAAAGCTGCTTCTTGGTGGTTTATGGACCATTCTCCTCTAAAAAAATCTCCCAAGATTCAGGCCCGTCATTATGAGTTTGGAAGATGCAGAAAACCTGCAGTCTGGTTTTTGGCACTGAAAATGGCCATTATGTTCTTCTATGCATCTCTGCTGCTTGTGGAGAAAGAAGAAAAAGCCTTTTAGTGCAGCTCTTTTCGCCTCACGACCACACAGAGCCCGGCTGTTATTAGCAAGTGTCGCAACAGAATGGCAAAGACTCTGAGTGCTTCCACCGGTCAGGGAGAACACGGGTCCAGCCAGAAATTATATTATAAAACACATCCTCTCTCTACAGGGAGAGTCATACCCGCCATGAATATATAAGCCACCTGGAATTTTGTGAGACCCTGGGGTGCCCGTACCTTTCCTGTGACGTGCCGGAGGTGGCATGCAGGTTTATGAGACCCGACTGTGCACAGATCTTCCCAACTCCGTACTCAGTGAATTCATGTCGCCGGCTTGAAATTGGCTACAGTGGCAGTAAAATTTGGCAAATGCTACAAATCAGGCATTATTCCCTCCCTCCAAAAAGCTGAGGGTTGATCATTTATAAGCACATCACTGTCTTTGAGATCCTGAAACAACAAAACACAGGAAAAGCAACAAATCACATGGGCAGGACCGATAGTCTTATGTCCTCCACGTATGAACTACAGCTTGTGAGGTGCAATGCGCCACCAGGACCCCACCCCACTTCCTGTTCTGAGGTTTTCTGAGTGGGGGGGTGAAAAGAGAATGTGGATAGGTGCCAGGGGTGGAGCAGCTGACTTCCTCAACCAGCGACTCCATGCAGTAAGATGTTGCCAAATTGCCTCGCTGGTAAAGAAAATGTCATTTTTGTCTTCTTTGCTGTATCTCCCACTTGTTTTCACCAATTATGTGTGTTAGATACTTTTTGGCACCTACCATGGACCAATTTATGTTCTCTGCACTTGGGATGCAGTGGTAGACCAGATAGCCAAGGTCCCTGCGTTCATCCAGCTTAGGTCCTAGAGAGAGGAACCACCAAAACATACACAAATAAATAAACAGGAAAACAAAAGTCATTATCAGAACAAAATGAGATAATGGAGAAAGAGAGAGAGAAGGGAAGGCAGCTTGTCTTAGGAGGACAGCCATGGAGATACAAAGATGGCAAAGAGGTTCAGTCTAAGAACTAATAACACCTATCACTACTCTTATCAGAAAAATAGTAAAAGGAAAAGTAAACTTTTTTTATACAATAGAAGAATTTCTTTCTTAAAATAAGAAGAGAACATTTAGATGAGGAGCTACTGAAAAATCATGGAGATTTTGGAACTCTACTAGAAATATTAGTGGGAACACAAAGGGCAAGGAAGTGTTTTTAGAAAGGTCCCCTGGGGAGCTTATTATCCAGAACATTAGCGTGTGTAGCTAAAGTGATTTAACCACAGCCCTGCCAGGGCACCCTGGGAGTACCTGCCTGTGTTCCTGACATGTGCTCTCTTCTGTAATGTGCTTTCATCTCCTCTTTGCTGGCATGGTGCAGGTGGGCCAGCCCCCTGGGAAGCCTTCTTACCTCTTGAGCCTATCTCTGCCTCCAGTTGTCACATGGGTTTCTCCTTGTGGGTCTGTCTCCAAACCTCCTTCTTATAAGGACGTCAGTCACTGGTTGGACTCTGTCCTAATCCAGTAGAACTGCATCTTAACTTGATTGATTATATCTGCCTATTTCCAAGTTAGGTCACATTCACAGGTTCTGAACAGACATAAATTTGGGGGAGGGGGGCAGACACTATACAACCCAGGACATAACACAGTGAAGGAGGATTTGAGAAGTAATAGCCATGGTTGTCTCTCAAACATCCATCCCACCACTGGGGAGGCACCATCTGGTTTGGGTGGTAGGATTCCCTCATTCAGTATGTGAAGACAACCTTTATGGCCCCATCCTCTGTACCTCAGTGAGTTGCTCAGGAACCAGCAACACACACTCCTCTATTACTAATTAGTTTTGGGGTGGATGAAGAACCTAAGTTGGTCCATTAAAAGGGAAGCCAGGACTTGTATTCCATAATTGAAGAAAGAGAACCCTTTTTCTCCCCCTTTTTGGTTTAGTTTGTCTTCAATAATGTTTTAAATTTTTTAAAATATACATTCAGGGGCGCCTGGGTGGCTCAGTCGTTAAGCGTCTGCCTTCGGCCCAGGTCACATCCCAGGGTTCTGGGATCGAGCCCCGCATCGGGCTCTCCGCTCTGCGGGAAGCCTGCTTCTCCCGCTACCATTCCCTCTGCTTGGGTTCCCTCTCTCGCTGTGTTTCTCTCTGTCAAATAAATAAAATCTTTAAAAAAAATAAAAAATAAAAAATAAAATAAATAAAATATACATTCATTGTAGAAAATAAAGTATGAGAAAAGTAAAATGACTCCTAGCCAACTAGAAGTAATCAACATCATAAAGTATACTCTTTCAATCTCTGATAACATTTACACACTATGTGTTTTTTCAGCCTTATCAAGATATAACTAATATATACCACTGTGTTCTTTTTTTTTTTAAGATTTTATCTATTTATTTGACAGAGAGAAAGAGATCACAAGTAGGCAGAGAGAGCAGGGGAAGCAGGCTCCCCGCCAAGCTGAGAGCCCGACGCGGGGATCGATCCCAGGACCCTAAGATCATGACCTGAGCCGAAGGCAGAGGCTTTAACCCACTGAGCCACCCAGGCACCCCAACACTGTGTACTTTTAAGGTGTACATAGTGTAGGTCAATTTTTTTTCAAATATTTGCATAAACACAAATGTATGTAAGCACATAGAGAAAGTTCTAAAATAATACACATTTACTAACCTCTGGAGAAAGGAGTTGACATAAAAGTCACAGTGAAAGGGCCTTTCATATTTGACTCTATGTTTACATGTTCTGATAATATAGCGATGTACCACTGGGTTGGTTTCTAAATAATTTCAGAAAAGCAAGAAAAGATACAAGCAGAATTATATTATATAATATATACCATATATATTATATTATGTATTACATATGTATAACATATAATATGTTATATTATATATTATAATAAATTATAAGGCAAATGTAATATTTGGAGCATATTTATAGGGTCATTCCTCAAAGTCTATTTCAAGGGCCCCATCTGCTTGACTTGTTTTTTGACCCATTAGACCCCACAGTGTAGCTTTTCCCCAAGGCTCTTGTCATCTTCTGCTTTAGCTATCCTCAAGTTTGTTTCTCCTTCCCTAGACTGCCAGTTTCCTGAGGGTAAGACTGTTTCTTCCCTGACTCATTCATTGCATAATATCCCTCATACCCAAGCACAGTGTCTGCACACAGCCGATATTAATTATTTATTGAATTGGATTTTGAAATAATCCTTTATGGAATCCACTAATCATTATTGATTTTCTCCTTTTCATAAATACCCTTTTCTTCCCCGGACTATAATCAATACCATTTTCCAGGGCAAATCTGTAGGTCTCTGGAAGATGAGCTGGGCAGGTTAGAACTCTGTGTTAACAAGGCCATCATCATGGAGGGCCATTCATCCTCTGGTCCGTGGCCATAAAATGCGTCCCTGCTTCCAGCCAGCTGTTGCCAAAATGCCAGTTGTGTATAATAATAAATATCAGATGGAGAAGCTGGAGAGATTGGTCTAAAACTGTCACCATTGCTCTGGGTAAAGACACATTTATCAGATTTGCTCTATTAGGATTATTTCTGCTCTCTCCTGCTTTTATCGTTTGACTGCAAACCTCATTCATCCTTGTATCTGCCTCAGTGCCCAATGGTACTTAGTGTATGTGTTCAATAAGCAGTCACTGAGTTGAATTTTACCAAGAGTGAGTATTTTGCTGGTGGCACACTATTTCAATCCATGAGGGTCAGGTGGCAAAGTAACCAAGGAACTAATGTTTTCATGTGCTTTCTGTGTGCAAGGACTGTTAGTAGGCTTTTGAATCTTTACCACCTTTAATCTGACAACAGTCTGTAAATGACCCCATCACTGTGTCATAAAGGGGAAAAATGAGGCAAACAAAATATAAGTTCAAGGACACCTACATATAAAAGGCTGAAGTGATATGCAACCTAATTTAGAATCTAGAGTAGATTTAGATTCTAAGCCTATAAAAGTTATTGTTGTGATCTAAAAACACTTAGATTTCCAAATCCAGCTAATCTTAGCTTGTAACAGTGTATCTCTACTCTCAGTGGCCCCAAATAACAGTGAAGTCAATATAGCAAGAGCAAGTCTTAAAAGCAACCACCTGCATATGAGGTCATTGGATCTGAGTTGTGCTGTAATTCACTTGGAGTTTGCTTGACTATTGCCTGAAATGACAAGACTATAAAATGGAGAGGGTTTATATCAGTAAGATAGAAAAGAAAAGGCAGGCCCAAGGAGAAACAGGACTATCTTTAAGACCATCTTAATAAGTGGTATTGGAATATGGACTGCTTTCCTCACAAAACTGAGCAAAACCAAATATGGGAGGATGAATTATGTTTGACTTTACATTGGGGAATGGGTTACGATCTTGGAAACTAAACTGCCCTCCACACCCAGATATCCAACAGCCCCCTCCGTAGTCCCTCCAATCCCCTCCAATTGCCACAGACATCCTAAATCTAAAATCACATGATGTACCATTTTCCCTGAGAAAACTGGGATCGTAGGCCGAAAAATGGGCTCCTTCTGGAATTGCAGCCGTATCCTCCTATTTTAGACTTCTGACGTTCAGAACTTCAGGAGAATAAATTTGAGTTCTTTAAGCCACTCAGTTTGTGGTCATTTGTTATAGCAGCCACGGGGAACTGACACATCTGTCATCTCCTCCAATGAGTCAGACCTATAGGTAACAGATGACTCATTCGAAACGGTTAACTAAGGACAGTTTAATCAAGTAGACAATTCAAAGATGTGAGCACAGTTGAAGAAAAACACGGGGTGGGGAGGTGATACCTCCCGGCATGGGCAGCATTGGGCAGCCATCATTCTGCAAGACCAGAGGGGACCCAGAGAGAGCAGGGAAGGACCTGGAGGCTGGCAGGGTGGGGAGCAGGCAAATAAATACCCTCACCACACCCTCCTCCCGCCCTCTGGTCTGTGCTGGGGCTGCCCAGGGGCCAAGCCCAGCCACAACCCATGGGGTGAGGGAGCCCAACTGGGCTGTCCTTAGAGATGAGCCCCATTGGGCATAGAATGAAGGGGAAAGAATAGAGAGGATAATTAGCCTTCTGCTGCATCCTGGATCTTGGGGGACGGCAGAACCATCCTCTGGCAACCTGGGGCCACTTGGCCTCTCCCTAGTCTTCCCTCATCTCCACACAGATTCAGCTGTCTCCAGCAGTCAAGGTTCTCCTGGTTCCTCCTATCTTTGGGGGCGTCTCCCCATCGTATCTCCCGCACTCCCCAGCAGAGCTGACCGCCGGCCCGATTGGACAATTATCATTCACCATCATCCCTTTAACCTTTATAAAGGTTTTTGTATTTTTAAAGATGGTAAAATGATAACAATGATACGGCAAATGCAAGAATTTGCTCATTTTGCATAAATTTCTGTTTTATATATTGCGTAAGTTATATTTCTGAAGCTTATCGTAAATATGTGAACATACATGGACGTATTCACGGAACATATCCATAAGCAGCATATTTAGTTAGTTTACTTCACTGCTGTACAGAATCTCATTGTAAATTGTGAAGACTGGTATTTACTGTGATGCCCTTAAAGGAGAGTGATTGAATTCTCAAAGCATTAAAAAAAAAAAAAAAGAAAGCCAAGCATTTCCATAATCTATTGTAACCAGAAGCAAAAGGAAGAAGAAAACCATGAAACAGCAGGAGAGTGAGTTGTCTGGTCACTGCAAATCTTCACTCTGTCTCTGTGCAAGACTCCATTGCACTCGTAAGATTTTACTTTTTCACTGAAGATGCACTATAATTCTTCACTTGAGAAAATTCACATTTATCCCCACTGTGTGGAAGCTTTATGGGGTGATGAATTTGAGATATGGAAGCACAATATAGCAGGAAATTAACTAGTCATGTTGCCAGAATTCAGAGAACTTTGAACAATACAATGAAGGCAAAAAAGATAATTCTATGAGGAAACTAAGCTGAATTGATCAGCCCCTTGCCTCACTTCGTGCAAGAACTTGGTAGTTTGAATTGATGTACGTTTTCCCAATTATAAAATGGCATAATGCATGCTAGGGATTTGAGAAAATATATAAAAGTATTAAAGTAAAAAATGCTCTCCAAAAACTGGTACTAGATAATCCCTTCCAAATTTTTTTGATAAACACATTTGCCTGAGATAGGGGCTCATTCTATATGTTACAATTTTGTTTCATTCAGCTCTTTTCACACGGGATAGTGACGAGTATGTTCCTCTGTCAACAAAAACTGCATAATTTTAAGTCAATGGGGAGGTGAGAAATGGCTTAATGAATCAAGTTGGGGCAATTTATTAACCAGTTGGGAAAGAAAAGAAGATTCAATCAATTCTTTTTTTTTTTTTAAGATTTTATTTATTTTTTTGACAGAGAGGAGAGAGATCACAAGTAGGCAGAGAGGCAGGCAGAGAGAGAGGGGAAAGTGGCTCCCCGCTGAGCAGAGAGCCCAATGCAGGGCTCAATCCCAGGACCCTGAGATCATGACCTGAGCCGAAGGCAGAGATTTTAACCCACTGAGCCACCCAGGCGCCCTGATTCAATCAATTCTTGAGTGAGTTTGAATTCTTCCTCCAAAATAAAGTCCAGATTATAAAAATTTTAAGCATTCAAATACAAAAACATAAAAACACTAGGGTATACCTTTGGAGAATAGATATCATTTTGAAATGGGGAAGCATTTTTGAAGCATAAGATCAAAATTTTCCAATAAAGAATAAAATGTGACTATAGAAACATCAGCTTCTTTGTGAAAAGAAATCACAAA
>CM053605.1:3324081-3377205 GCA_028646535.1 Procyon lotor | reverse complement strand
ACCCCCCCCTCCCCACCATGTGGGATTCGATCTCAGGACCCTGAGATCACGACCTGAGCCAAAATCAAGAGTCCGACACTTAACGGACTGAGCCACCCAGGCATCCTGTGACACTCCTGTTTTCTCATCTTCCTTATCTTCATACAACAAAATATAAATTCTATGAAATAAAACAGAAAAGAACAGGACAGCAAGAAAACTGATATTTGGAAAAATACCCCTCATTGGCGATTTGTTGATTGATAGTCTTTCTTTGCAGAGCAGTGTAGTTTTGCAAGCTTTGTGGTCAACTTTATGACAGATAAGACTTGGTTAACCGGCCTCCGTCCTAAGTAAGAAATCCAAGCACTCACCTGGGGATCGGGCCACCCTGAGGTCCTATTTCCACTTCACCACTTCTGAAGTACATACATAACTTTGGGCTATTTATTTAACCTCCCAAGCTTCAATTTATTGACTGCAAAGAGAGATTAAAATGGCCCCCATTCGGTGATGTAGAGTAAATATTGTGGAGTGGGCTATTAACATGTACAAAGGGCCTGCGGTCTGCCAGACATTGCTCCACTTGCTTTGGTTGGTAATTGGCTTAGGAAACTGTTGCCAAGGAGGAAGAGCAACGAGGCTGGGAGTCCTGCTGGACAGAAAAAAAGAATCAATACATTGATTAAAGCACATTACTGTGTGCCCTTTAAAGCGAGCTCCTTTCTCCCGTCTCCTCTCCAAAGCCCAGGGGAGTGAATCTCAGCTGGAGAAAGGATTTTGAAAGGGATCAAAAGGGTGGTTTTGAGACTTGCAGGTTACCAGACTCATCCTTGAGCAAGGATAGAAGTCACTTTCTCTAACTCTGGTTGTCAGTTGGGGTGATTTTACCCCCCAGACGATAATTTTGTGGCCGCTGATGCACAGGTGTGGGGATGCTGAAACTGGCCTCTGGGGGTGGACGCCAGGGGTACCCCTAAACATCCTATAATGCACAGGGCAGCTCCCCAACTCCCAGAATTACCTAGAATTACCTAGTCCCAATTGTCGTTAGTATCAAGGATAAAAAAAAAAAAGTGTCGAGGTTGAGAAACTCTGCTCTAAAACGATGGTGTATTCTAACATTTAATTCTATTTTCCTCTACTTAGCAATATCAGCTTAATCTCCACACTTAAACACTCATACTAACAACTTTACCACTTTGATTACATGTCAAGATTGACCGTATGTTTTCTAGTTGGTTAGAGCACTTTAAGTCTTTACTGGCACTGAATTAAAAAAAAAAAATTAGAGGGGGAAACAAAAACCAAGTGGAAAAAAAATATAACTGTTGCTTTGGTTAATAGAAGCAATCAACTTGCAGTTACAATCAGTACGTAAATATTGCTTATCAAATACCACAGAATTTGGACAAAGCTATCCCCAGATGAAAAATACATGGTTTAAAAGCTTTGGTTACTTAGCAAAATAGAGAGAATTATCAATAAACCAAGGATTTATCTTTTTTTGAAGATTTTATTTATTTATTTGACAGAGAGAGAGTTCACAAGTAGGCAAAGAGGCAGGCAGAGAGAGAGGGGGAAGCAGGCCCCCCACTGAGCAGAGAGCCTGATTCAGGGCTCGATCTCAGGACCCTGAGATCATGACCTGAGCTGAAGGCAGAGGCTTTAACCCACTGAACCACCCAGGCGCCCCTAACCAAGGATATATCCTAAGAATGTAGGGGAAGAAAAAACCAAAAATTCATGAATTAACAGAAAAAAACAATAAAAGTATTAAATTAACCTAAAAATGAATTATTTGAAAAGGCCATGATACATACCAGTTTCTCAAACTGAGGTGATCCTAAAATAGCTTCTGATGGTTGATAACATGAAATTTCCAGATCCTTCTACCCACCCTTTCCCCTCCAGTTCAAATCCAGGACTTTGGAGGAGAGGCCCTGGGTCTGTGTTCACAACACACTCTTCCAAAGACTCTTATAAATGGGCAACTTCAGGAAACCCTGAAATTAGCCAGTCTTCAACAAAACTCAGAAAGGTACAAGGAGCAGTAGTTCAAATAGAGAAGCTCATGAGTGTAAGAGGAGCCAGACCCACATTTACAGGGAAAACTCAAAAAGTATGAAAGAATACAGTGTCATCTGTGACAGAAATTCTTTTTTCATGTCTCTGTCCTTTGTTGCTATTTCCACTCCGACAACAGATATTTCTAATCTCCTGAATTTGTCCTCTATGTCACTTTCTAATCTCCATGTGCCTCTCTCATATTTATTTATCTAGCTAACTCTGCTCCTCTCCTTAATCTCGCAGACTTTTCCTCTGAGAATCTCAGAGCACCTGCTTTGGACTTCTCAGCTCCCACTGACTTTTTTTTCCTGTTGCTTCAGGGGTTGTTCTGTTCATCAGAAAAGCTTCTCCCCTGCTCTCATGTCCTTCTCTGGTCAGACACACTGCCTGCTGAGAACACGGACTGGAGAATCTCCAAAGCTCTTTTTCTGGTCAGTTGCCTATTCTACCCCAAGGAATCCAGGGCCATGGTAAGGTGATGTTTGCCCTCTGTCCTCATACCTAGAGTGATCCCTTTGGGAGGGATCTTTCCGAGTGTCCAGTTGTTTTTCCCCAACTTGCTAGTCATGCAGAGGGGTTCTGACTGTATCTGGGGCATGGGTAGAGGAGTGGGCTTCCAGAAAGGAAGGGAGACCATGCAGCACACTGCTCAAGGGGTCTAAGCCCAGATGAGGGAGAAAGGAAAGCCATGACTGACTGTAGCCACTAGGAGGGAAAGAGGATGACTCCCCATTGCTGCCCTAGTCCCCCTCTGCTTCTCATCTCTGCATCATAGCCATGACGTATAGGTGGAGCCCTGCTAAGGCCTTCCCAGGAGGCATGGGACACACATGCCCTCCATCTGATTTCCATTGCATGACATTTTGCAGAGATCCCATGAAGTTTTTGGCATGCTTTTGAAATGTGCCATTCCTGGTTTGTAGCGAGAATGTATTTTCTTCTCTTTTTGGATTCCTTTCTTGATTTAAAATTGGAAATGGAGTCGGGGGAGGACTGAAAAGTTCGTAGGGAGGTTTCTCCTTTCTTGCTAAATGTAGAACAAAACAAAGGGGATATGGCACAAACGGGTTTCTGAGGTGAGGGACAGTAGATGCCAAGGAAGCCAGCTCTGAAAGGTCCTGAGCCTCCACCCAGGGAAGCAATCTCCAGAGCTGTTGGGAATCCAGGACCAACGTAGCCCTGGCCTGGGGACGTCAGCTCCTTGTCACCCACCTCCCAGCCATCTTCCCCCTTGTCGACAGCAGTTAGTGGGAAGACCATCTTCCTACAATTGGCTTCTAGAAGAAGCCAGACAGCTTCCTACTACTATTTCACTTTAGAAGTTGAGATCTGATTTTCACAGGAAACTCATTCCAGAGTCTTTTCCTTTCAATTCTGATCCAATTATTGGAAACAAAGATGCACATGGCACATCCTTAAAAAAAAATTAAAAAATTAAAAATAAATAAATAAATAAAACAAAAATAGTTCAGACTAAGGAGCAAGAGAAAATGAAACCTCAGCCATTTGTCAAAAGCCCCATTAAGGCCATTATTTTCTGAAAGGAAATCTTTGGGCAGCTTTTTGTCAGTTCCAAATTTAGAGGCGCTCATTCAGGATGTGATAGTGGGAATGATGAGGCTAATCGAGGCTCCTTTTGGGCTATTTTTAGGCCAATCCATGTGTCCTCATCAGAGGGAAGGCAAAATTCATTAGGAAAGGATGTCTCATTGGCTGAGAGCTGCCTTTCAGTCGCCATCAGCATCTGCACCTCTCAGAACCACCCGATGACCCAGCTGCTCCAGAACCCTCCAGAACCCCTCGTATCTCCCTAGCTGGAGATTGGTAGCTAGCAGGGGCCATCCCTGGCCTTCCCAGCTGGAGCTCCAAGGGACCCCCTGACCAGAGCATCTCTCTTCCGTCCCCACTCCTAGGCTCCCTTCTCCTTTCCTGAAAGGAAAAATAAGGTGCAAGGCCTTAGCAACTTCCAGGCCTGGGTATCTACTATCCTCTTGGCTGGACAAGCCCTTCACTTCTGGTACTTTCTAACTTGTTGGCCTCTGACACAAATCAACCCTCCGGCAGTGTCGCTGATGTTTGCAAGCAAAGGGCCTTGAGGTTGGAGCACTTGGCTTTGAACACCTGCTCCCTGACTTCCTCATCATATGACCCTGGAAAAGATCGTTGACATGCCCAGGACTCAGAATGATTGACACTCTTACCCAACAGGGCAACTGTGAGGATCAGAAAGGATTATATTCATGGAATATTGTACAGGGTTGAATAATTTTCTCCAAAAATCCATGTCCACCTTGAGTCTGTGAATGTCACCTTATTTGGAAATAGGGTCTTTGTAGGTGTAAATCAGGTAAAGATGAGGTCACTGGTGTCCTCATAAGAAGAGGAAAGTTTGGACACAAGCACACAGAGGGAAGGACATGTAATGACAGAGACAGAGATTGGAGTGACGCAGCTGTGAGTCATTATCACATAGGAGCAAGCCAAGCGGTGCCAAGGATTGCTGACAACCATCAGAAGCTGGAGGAAGCAAGGAAGGATTCTTCCCTAGATCTTGCAGAGGGACCGTGGCTCTGCCCACACCTTGATCTCAGACTTCCAGAGCTGTGAGAGAATAAATTTTCATTGTTTAAGCCATCTGACTTGTGGTCCTTTGTCATGGTATCCCTCGCAAACAAATACAGACACCATTAGCGTAATACCTAGCAAACATTAAGCTTGTGATCAATGTAGAGGTCTATTTTGTCAGCCCAGAGTATGCCTAAAACATAGTAGGCACTCAATAAACGTTTGTGCAATGAGATGAGCAAGTGTTAAGCATCCCTTTGTAGTGTATTTTAAGAATATATTTCTTTTTTTTTTAAAAGATTTTATTGATTTATTTGATAGAGCAAGAGAGCACAAGCAGGGGGAGCAGCAGAGGGAGAAGGAGAGGTGGGAGCCCAATGCGGAGCTCGATCCCAGGACCCTGGGATCCTGACCTGAGACAAAGGCAGATGCTTAACTGACTGAGCCACCCAGGTGCCCCTTAAGAACATATTTCTAAATAAAGAAAGGAGTTAAGCATAAAAATATACTAATGGCAGAATTATATATAGTAATTAAAAACATTTGCAAAGATTTTAATAATATTCCTGAATATTATAACGTACATTATTCAATCTCATAAAACTAATATCATAGGAGGTAACTTTTGAAACTTACTCATTATGAAATTAAATGAGCTGATGTAACTAGCTAATTTATATTAAAATATCTACTAAAAAGCTGGAGTAGTTGTCTACAAGTCATTGTGATGGTTTTTCTTTTTTGTGTAGTTCTTTTCCATCTACATCTGCTATGGTGGGTGTGTATTACATTTAAAACAAAAAGAAACTTCACCTTTGAAAAAAATAGTTCCAGTAGCAAAAGCAATACATATGTAAGTTACAGCATATAGCTCTCCACCAGTCCTTCTATCATAGCCCAGATTTTGCAAACTGGAGTAATGTGTGCTTCTGTCTTGTAACAGCATTTACAAAATGAATTACTTGGGACCACGCTGATATCTGCAGCATGAGGAGTAATCATTCGGTGGCTTGAGAAGGCACCGTGTCTGGCAGAGAGCTATATTCCTGTGAAATGATTGACCAAGGCTAGAAAATAGAAGATGGAAAATGGAAGACATGCGAAATCAATCAGTCAGTAAGTCCCATTTTAATGTTCACAGCATGCATGTTATTATACCAGGGAACTGGAGGTTGAAAAGAAATTGAACCAGGGAACTCCAGAGTTTGGAGAGGAATCACCAATCATCCAATTTAACATCCAGTGTAGAGAATAGATCTTCCTAATAAAATAAAGCTAGTTGGGCCCTGTGATGGAATGTGGCTTTGGTGGCCTCCAAGAAACTCGGCGTATTCACATCCTCGTGCAGTCACCTCCCCTTGAATTTGCTCAGGCCCAGTGACCTGCTTCAAGGGGTGGAAGGTGGAGGAAGTAGTCCCATGCCTGCTCTAGGCCTGACCCTTAGTGGAGCTCCTACACTTCCAGGAACAGGAGACTCTGTGCTTCATAAAGTAATCTGTTCCATTTTTAATAGCAATAATTGCGAGAACATTCTTTTCTGTATTTAACAAAACCTGTCTTCCTGTCACTCACAACCTGTCTTTATGTAGAGTAAGTCAATGGCAGCTCTTCTAGAATCTTCATTACCTTCATTACCTACCCCTCCAGCCCTTACCACCAGGCACAAGGCACTCACCCACTTCATCTTCTCTTAGAGGTAAACATCTCCAGCTCCTTCAAGTCCTGATTCTTTCCCTAAAAAGCTCAAACTCTTTTTTTATTTTATTTTATTTATTTATTTGAGAAAGAGAGAGAGAGAGCACGAGTGGGGGAGAGGGGGAAGGGGCAGAAGGAGAGGGAGAGAGAATCCTCAAGCAGACTCTCCACTGAACGCAGAACCTGACCCAGGGCTCAATCCCAGGACTCCAAGATCATGACCTGACCCAAAAATCAAGAGTCAGCCACTTAATGGACTGAGCCACCCACCCAGATGCCCCCTAACAGTTCAAATTCTTACTGGTAAACCAGTTGCCACAGGGAAGGACCACAGGGAACCCACATTACTGGATCATAAAACAACACAATCTAAAAGCATACCAGTGCTGAATCGAACACGTTTCCTCTACCCACCCAATTTGTCCTGTGAGTGCATATACGTGCACATATACAAACTCATTTTTGCCCTTGCCTTAAAATGTTTGTGATAGCATGGGAAATGCAATGACTGCTAGCACCCGATGCTGAATAGCCAGATGGGAACAAGCTTTGGGTCTGCGTATGTCTGGGAGAGGAAGAATGTTTAATGGCCTCTCCTCCTGCTGCAGAATGTGAGCACTTACACGCTTACTTTGCCTTTAAAGGAGCACCAGGATTTCAGCACAGGGCCACTCAGAAATATTCTTCCCAGAAAACTACTGGTTAGAAAAAATTTATGAATTAACATCCACATGCAACCGTAGGGAAGATGAGCGAGGCCGCTAGCTCTCGAAGGCAGAGAATTGTCTTTGAGTCATGTGTGTGGTGCCTTGAAAGCCTTCCAGACCAGGCTGTTCTTATGCAGACGAGCATTTCTCTAATACGGCACAGTCTGTTTCTAAGTTACTGCTGCAACAGCCCGTGCACTGGGAATCCAATTATTGATCCAACTTCAGGATCTACGCTGGTCACGGCACCACAACAGACATACGGAGTTCTGCATTTGCAGGGAGACGGCCAACGGATCGGAGGGGTGTGAGCAGGAGCGAGTGTGTCTACGGTCCTCGTTCAAGTAAGACTGTGTGTTATAACAAGATGACACCTCCGCCGTTTTTTTTTTTTTTAAGATTTTATTTATTTGACAGAGAGAAACACAGCGAGAGAGGGAACACAAGCAGAGGGAATGGTAGAGGGAGAAGCAGGCTTCCTGCCGAGCAAGGAGCCCGATGTGGGGCTCGATCCCAGGACCCTGGGATCATGACCTGAGCTGAAGGCAGACGCCCAACGACTGAGCCACCCAGGTGCCCCACCTCTGCCATTTTTAAAAGTCATTTGGGATGACATCTGATGGCCAAAATGAATGCATATCCTTGCTCCAGATAGTTTTTTTTCCCCCAAACACCACAGGATTGTGGTATTCTGCAGAAGGGTGTATGTGCAGAGGAAAGTGTGCATCCAAAGGCTGGGTTTGTCCCTGCAACCCTGTCACTCACCAGCTTTCTTACAATGGACTGATTACTAAACCTCTCTGTGAATTAATTGCATCATTTATGAAGATGAAATAAGTACTTTACTGAATTGGTAGATGCACCAACCAGCTCCCTGTTAAGCATGCCGTAAATAATCAAGTGTCAGATAGATGGAAAGGTCACGGAGTGTCCATGTAGACGTGCTTTAATACACTAGACTCTTCAAACTCCAATGACCTTTGCCTTTACTGCACTTTCTCACTATTAAGAGCAGCCCTAATAGAGCTGCAGACCTCACAGAGTGAAGAGTTTTCTGGAGGGGCTCATCTATAGATAGCATTCACAGTGGCTAAGTGGTGGCTTTTCCATGGTGCATCTACACCAGCAGCTTCTTTTGCTCTTCATATGCAGATGAATTCCACATTGTTTTAGCCCCACTCAGGCTAAACCCAGGCCTGTGCAGAGCTGACTGACCACATCTGGTGTCTACGTTAGATGGCCCACCAGCATGTCAGATTCAGCATGGCCTGGAACTCACACTGCTGGTCCTCCTTCCCGAACCCACCCTCCTCCCTTCAGTGTTGCCAAGAATATATGAGATACTGGGGCGCCTGGGTGGTCTAGTGGGTTAAAGCCTCTGCCTTGGGCTCAGGTCATGATCTCAGGATCCTGGGATCGAGCCCCGCATCGGGCTTTCTGCTCAGCCGGGCGCCTGCTTCCCCCTCTCTCTCTGCCTGCCTCTGCCTACTTGTGATCTCTCTCTCTCTCTCTGTGTCAAATAAATAAATAAAATCTTTAAAAAAAAAATAAGGGATACTCAGCTACATTTGAATTTTCTAGAAACCACAGTGAATTTTTTTTTAAATGTATATAAATCCCATGTGATATTTGGGACATTCTGATACTAAAATATTATCTGTTGTGTGTTTGATTGCATAGATACACAACAAATACTTTTCTGGTATCAGAATGTCCCAAATATCACAGAGAACATACTTATAAAAATGACTTACTCTTTAAAGTTCAAATCTCACTGGGTGTCCTGTATTTTTATTTGCTAAATCTGAGAAGCCTGTATCAGCGATGTCAGCCATGAGGCCCACCTTCCACACTCTAAGATTTGCATTAGATCTCCCTTACCCTCAGGACAAGCCCTCTGTCTAAGGTCCCCCGCGATCTGTTTCCTTCTTCTGCCATTTCTCGCTGCCGCCCCATCCCATGTCCTATCCACGTGCCCACCAACCCTTCTGTACTCTACCTCTCGGACACCGAATTACTTACAGGCTACCTGAAATGTGCACATTCTCATCTCCAGATCTGCATCTGGTAGGGCTTACCCATTCCGGTTCTTCCTTGAACTACCCTGGGCAGGGAGACTTCTCAGGACCCCCAGGGCAGGGACCTCGGCAGGATTTCCTGTATGATTTTGTTCCTACTCAGCTCTCTGTGATTTTGCATGTGACTCTGAGTGTGCATGTCTTTATCGGGGTTTAGGGAGGCTTGTGACCCCCATGGGAGTATGGACGTGCAGCTGGGTCTCAGGCTGACAATGGTCTGTGACCGTTCCTTCGTGACCCATGGACAGTGGCTGTGTGACATTTCTCAGGACCAGATATTTGTGCTAAGAACGCAGATTCTCAAGTTCTGACTGCATCTCCCACTTGCTGTGTGATGGTGGGCAAGTCCCTTGACATCTCTGTGCCTCAGTATTCTCATCTATAAAACTGGAAATGTTAGTAGCCTCTATTTCTTTCTGTTGTAATGATGATTCTCTGAACTTGTGTTTGTGATGCGTGTTTGTAAAGAGGCTGCAGCACTTCCTGGCTCGTCATAGTTACGTCTCAGTTTTCTCATGCTGATCGCACTGCATTTTATTTGGCTGTTAGCTTGCCTGCTGTCCCCTAGTTGGAAAGATTTTAGTAGACAGAGACTTTCTTGCCCACCTTTGCATCCTGGGGTCTGGGGAATAGAATACGCAGAAAGTGCCTGGTAAATATTTATCCCAGCCACAGAGGTGGCTGCAGAAACGTGATGGGGTGAAGATTAACTCTGCCTTGTCGATTGCAGAATAACTTTTCAGAGAAAGTGACATTTAAGCTGCATCTTGAGGGATGGGAGGAGCTTTGCTGGCAGACAGGGGCGACTAGAAATCCAAGCAGAGGAAATTTCAGAGAGAAGACAGGGCCATGAGCAAAGCCCAATGGACACTGCTGCCCATTTGGGGTCGCTGTTGGAAATTGGCCTAGGAAGGGCCGGAGTGGCCATCTGGGACCTCTGATGTTGCCTGCCGGGAGTGGCCGTGGTTGTGCCATGGACATCAGTCCGTCCCAGGAAGATCTGAAGCAGATGCGGGGAAGTTATCTTGGCGGGTGAGGAGGTTGGACTGAGGGAAGCAGGCATGCAGATGGGGAGGCAGCTGCAGAAGATGTCAGGAATCCGTCACCCGGGGCAAGGCAGGGACAGCCCAAGGGTGCCAAGGGTTCTACATGAGGGTGCTGGGGATGGCGTCCCTGCAGGGAAGGAAGGGTCAGCACCATAGACCCAGAGGCTGCAGGGACAGTGCGAGTCATGGGGAGTGTGGATCGACGGAGGGACCCCAGGAGGGATGTGGGGCCCCTCACTCTGGCCCGTGCTCTGCCAGTGGGTCTCTGAGGCACCTACATTTATCCACCAGTGCAGAGCCAGCAACTAGCCTCCCTCCCAGACTCCTTAGCTCCTGACTTATGGGTTCTGACTCAGGGGACCACAGGATAGTCACAAGAGCAAGATGAGTGAAGTCTGAGGAACAAAAAGGAGATGAGATAAATCTCAAGGGAGACTTCACCTTCCTGCCTCCTTTGTATTCAAACTATCAAGGGATGATAACCATCCCTTGGAAAGTGGCCGTGGTCTTGAAGGAAGAAGGGCACCCATCCTGTTGGCTGTGGACCCTGTTCCACATTCCAACATTTTGGATGCTTTCACAACTTAGTGTCTCCTGTATCCCAATATCAACCTCAGAGCTAACTGACATCAGCCCATTTGACGGATGCGAAGGCAAAGGCTCAGAAAGGCCATGTGACTTGCCTAAGGTCACAACGTTCATAAGTGGCACAGCCAGGATTCACAATCAGGCCAATGGTTGTACTATACCAGGGACCTCCTTTGATGACCCTCTGCTCAGGGTTTCAGAAGCTATTCTTGGGCAGTCTCTCCCTCAAGTCACCAAAGCCATAATAGGCCTTCAAGAACCCTAGGCTCCTTTGCCACTTAGAGCCACCTCCACAGAGAAATTCCCATGGACATGGCCAAGGACATAGCCAAGGTCATAAGAAGATCCATGTGGAGTATTAGTGCATTCCCCGCTGGTGACCAAAACCTGGTCCAAGGCTGATCTCATTCCTGAGTCGAGATGGGGGGCCTGTATGATGGGCAGCCTTTGGCCCCCTATGCTTTAATTCTGTACCCTGTGTTGCATGGTCTTGTCTCCTTGGGTCCTTTCCCCTTCCTTCCAGAGATTCCAGGGTTCCCAAGATGGACTTCAACTATGTGAGCACTGTAAGCAGAAGCTAGAGGTTTTAAATGAAAAAGGAAAAGAAATGGGCCCCACACAGCAGCCTTTAGCCATTGGCACTTGCATTATTTATGTGAAAGACAGAAACATTTCTTCCTCTTATCCTAATGAAACCCAGTTTTAGTAAGAACCTTGGGATTCATAAATGTGGCCACAGAGCAGACTTCATAATAGAGCTAAACAATAGTGCAAAGTCAGGCATTCCCTCTGTGTGTGTGGTTGTTATTTGGCAGACAAAGAGCTCGAGACGTCAAGGAAAAGGAAGAAGCAGCTAGAGAGGAACAGATGCAAATGTAAATAGTTCCCCAAAGAGAAATGCAGATGTCAGACCAGCAAGGCATAGTGGGTTTCATGGGGGAAATTATTGCTCAGATCCGAAGATTAGATAAGATATAGGACATGGCGCCTACTTGTATTTTACTCCAATCCTCACTGGGACGGAGGCAGAGAGAGCTGGACTTTGTGTCTCCTTCCCTGGTCTTCTGTTTCCTTTCAGCCAGCCTCAATTTCAGGTTATTTCTATGTTGACCTGGAAATAACTGTCCATTTGCAGTCTTCCCATGAACCCAGCTGTAATGGCGCTCACCTGAGCAGGTGTGGCCAGTCCCCAGTGCTCTGCTCTTACCTTGAGCTGCCACCCGGGCCCATGCAGGACCCCCTGGCTGGACACAGATCACATCCCAAGTGTCACCTCTCTGGTCACCTGTCTTCCTGACCTTGAGCCTGGTGTGCTAAATCTGCTTCTACTCCCTCCCAACACTAGACATACCTGTGTGCTTGCACACTCACAAACAACCTACACAACACATGTGCCCAGAACACATATGCACACATATGCACACAACGTATAAGCACACACACAACACATACAAAACACACACAGCACGTGCACGCACAGCACATACACAATAGACATATATCAATACCCACAATACACATCCACAGCACATACGCTACACACATAACACACATACACCCTCTGTCTTTGTGCGCTCTAGGATGATAATCTGATCAGATATCTCATTTCTCCCTTTGCCTACTTATGACCGGGAACATTATGACTCACCCTGCCTCGTAGATCAGCAGAAATTCTTCAAACCCATTGGGCTGACTCATTGCGCAACTCTAACCTTGGTCCTGACTGTAGCTGGTGGTGTGGAAAGCCTGCATTCAGGCTCATTGTTTTGAGTAGCAGAGTCATTCATCCAGAGTGATTTGAGCCCTCTGGACAGACAACCCCTACCTAAATAGAGCTCCCCTAATGCTGGTCACCAGGTCTGGAATTGTACCATTGACGAATCACCACCGTGAGAGAGCAACTTTACGTGTGCACAAGACAAACTGTGTAAAAGGAACTTGAACATGAATGTGTAGGGCTGCAGTCTGTCGTTTGGTTTGGTTTGTCTGTCTGTTTGTTCAGGTGGGTGCTGGCAGGAGGTCTGTGGGAAGGACGGAGTAGGACTGGGGCCCCTTCCTCACCAATGTGAATGCAGTTGACGGGGCACAGAGGGCAGCATCCTTTCCTGGCTACAGAGGGCTTTAAAAGTCCCAAGTCCAGATGAGTATAATTCAGTCTCTCAAGGAAACAACTGGATAATACCTAGAAATGGGCAACATCAAGAGCTCTTTCTCACTACACATGCCCAGTTGTTTGTAAGAGACATTCCCAGGGCCCCAGAGAGCACAAGGTGATTCTCAGACGTGTCATCGGGGTGGGGGTAGGGGGGGACGACTGTGTGTGTCCCCAACCTGTAAGAGTAGGAGAGGGACAGAACATGGGACTTGGTCATAAAGAACTGGGTAATTCAAACCCAGCCTCAGCCTCTCAGGGCTGTGCAGTCGTGAATAAGTAACTTCACCTCTGGACAGACTCGGTTTTCTTATCTGTAAAGTGGAGATAACAGCCCACCTCACTGAGTCATTCTGCTCACTAACTGGGTATGTGGGACCCATCAGTGGTGCTCAGGAAATGGGCGGTTCCAATCCTCTGTAGAGGCGCTGGTCACCATGTACACTCCAGTCAGTAAGTTTCCTGAATCATTGCAATTAAAAAAGTCTCCCCAAATGTATCATCTTAGGGCACAGATGCCGTGCTACTGGAGGGTGGGCTGAGCTGAGGGTCCTGGGGACGTCATGGCGGGGTCCCTGGTGGGCTAGCTTTACTCAGGATTCTTAGAGCTGTTGACCTGGTGACTTGGACTCCAAGATCAAGAGATGGAAGCTGTCTCTTTCTTGAGACCTTACTTAACCAGGAAACTAGTACTAAATCCTTTTCTTCATGTTTTATGGATCAAAGCACTCACAGAACACACAGGGGCCCCACATCTCAAAGAGAGGAGTGCCAGAGAACTGGGGGCCATCACCCTCTCTTACCCCTAAATGTCACCTCTTCACTGAGCCCTCCCCCCCACTTGAGTCCCTCCCTGCACGTCCCATACTCCTTGACCTTTCCCATGGTTTATTTCTCTCCATGAAGTGGTAGCCAGTTAATATAGAGTATTTTACTCTATGACATGTTTATTGCCCATCTCATCCCACTGAAATATAGGCTGCTTGCGGCCATGTATTTTGGTCCATGTTGTTCCACACTGTAGTCCATACCCCCAGGCATGCCTGGCACATAGCAACAGTCAGTGAGCAGTGGTGGAAAAGATGACCGTATGCTTTGGTCAACAGCTGCTTTCAGTCCGGGATCAAATGCCCTTTGTCTCCATCCATCCAATGGAAAGGGCTCAGACACAGGGGAAGGTTTCCAATGTAGCCACAAGTTGTTTGGCTTCCTCTTCACCAAAAGGTGGGGTTCTAGCCCTTGAATGTGGACATGCTCTGACGGTGGAGAGGTGTGGGAGGGACACTGTGTAACTTCTGAAACTGGGTCAGAATGCGGAGGCAGCCTCCACCTGTTCTCCGGGGATGTTCACTCTTAGGAAGTTCTACCATCAAAACAAACAACCTTGATGAGACACCAAGGCCACCGGGAGAGGCCACATGCAGAGGCTCTACTCAAGAGACCCAGCTGAGCCCAAAACACCAGTAGTCTCAGCACAGGGCCCAGACTTGTGAGTGATGGGACCTCTGAAGACCCCAACAGCTCTGCCCTTCGCATCATCCCAGTGGAGTCCCCAGACCCCATGGAGCAGAGAAGAGCCCTCCCTGCCCAAGTTGCAGACTCACAGAACCTGTGAGTGTGATGAAAAGGTGGCTGTTGCACACCACTAAGTTTGGGGAGGATCTTTCACCCAACAACACGGGACTCATTTTTACTTTCTTGAATCGAATGCATTTGGTCAGCCCCCCACCCACTGAGGTTAGGACATCCCATTTTTGGTTCTGCTTTGGGAATTCCTTCCTCACTGTCATCTTGGGGCGTGGATTAAGAACATGAAAGAATTTTCTGTCCTGAGTACTTTGCGAAGCATCTCTTCCCAGCACGAAGCCCGTCTATTCAGGCTAGATGAGGGGCCATCATGCACAGATGTTTACTGAACCAGGCTCTGTCCCAGGCTCAGGGATGTAGCAGGGAACAAACAGCATGTTCTTGCCCACCAGTTGTGTGTCAATGAGGAAGGCCAACAATAAACACAAGCAGCCACTGACTGAGGTCTAAACACTTTCAGTGGGAAGGTCTTTTTGCGACAATCTATCACATCACTGCACACTCTGTAATTGTGCAGCCTTAGAGATCCCTCCATATGCATATCACCTCCCAAAGCAGACCTGAAAAGCAAATGTGTGGGATCACCAAATTCTCATAAGTGGAGGCACGTGTGGGCACCTGGGTGGCTCAGTGGGTTAAGCCTCTGCCTTCGACTCAGGTATGATCTCAGGGTCCTGGGATTGAGCCCCGCATCGGGATCTCTGCTCAGCGGGGAGCCTGCTTCCCCCTCACCCTCTGCTTGCCTCTCTGCCTACCTGTGATCTCTTTCTGTCTGTCAAATAAATAAATGAAATCTTAAAAAAAAAAAGTGGAGGCACGTGTGTACCTTGACTTGACTTACATCCTCTGCTCAGTGAAGGCTTGCACTCACTCTCACATTGGGACTGGTCTTTTCTTCCCTGACGCTTGCATTGGAAGTTTGTCCAACCCCTCACCTCTCTGTTGATTGGTTAATGATCTGAAAACAATCAGGACTGGAAATGCAGGCAGCCCTGGTATAATTTAAAGTCCCTGCACTAGTGTGCTTTTTAAAAATGTTCAGGTTCTTGTTCCCCATATAATTATTTTTTTTAATGTACTGGCAATCAAAGATGCAGACAATAAAATTCAAGTCAATCCTAGAATACGAGATGTGAATGAAATGAAATTTCTTAAATTTGGTCTCTCCCTCCCCTTTCATCTCCACCCCAAATATCTGAGTTTCCTCCATTGTAGAGTCCAGGAGCCAGGCTCCTCTGCAGTTCCTCCTGCCCGTTCTCCTGAGCGCTTCACCCCTACCCTCATGACCCAAGCTCCACTTAGGAGATTTTCCATTTTAACAAGGAAAAAACTCCATACAATATAAGGTGTGGAGAGGACTTTAGCAACAACTTGGCCCCAGCTCCTCGTTTTGAAGCTGAGGAGCCAGGGGATGAAAGTGGGGTGACTTGTCCAAGATCAGCAAAATCTTGGAAGCTGGAGAGAAATCTCTGGGAGGGGGGCATTGGGGGGATGCCATACACTCTGACACACCAGAAGAATTATGTTTTGGCAAAGGGGACTCAAATCAAGCTCTGTAGGCAGTTCTAATCAAAAGGCAGGCTCTAAATATAATTCATGTGAAGTGTGTTTTGGGAATCCTTTTTGCTTGATGTATCTTCAATTATTAAGAATCTTTCATTGGTGTGTATATTCTCCTTAAATCGAGAATGGCTATTTCTCAGAAGCAGAAATGTGGTTGATTGTTCTCTTTAACTTTCCTCTTTTTTTTTTTTTAAAGATTTTATTTATTTGACAGAGAGAAACACAGTGAGAGAGGGAACACAAGCAGAGGGAATGGGAGCGGGAGAAGCAGGCTTCCTGCCGAGCAGGGAGCCCGATGCGGGGCTCGATCCCAGGACCCTGGGATCATGACCTGAGCCAAAGGCAGATGCTTAACGACTGAGCCACCCAGGCGCCCCAACTTTCCTCTTTCTACCCTACTTGAATTCTTAACCATAAGTATATGTGATTTTTACAAAAACAAAATAGGATCTTCTTTAAAAGAAAGGGGGGGGTGTGTTTTAAGAATATACTTATCTTGATTACACAGGTAATTATAGCTTTGCAGACCTGACCTTACAGAATTGGGTTAAAAGCTAAATATGCAAGATGATAAAAGAGTTTTTCTAAAAAAAAAGTCTTAATATAGCTCATGATTAATGTGACTATCCCTTGGAGCAATTACAAATGTCCACAGGTACATTTTCACCTGAACATATGCTGGAGGGCATATGTTGCCCTCCATTCAAGGGGCAGCCTTTGAATCACTCCAGAATGGAAAGAGGTCTTCCAGAAAGCAATAGCACAGATCTGCTGTAGATTGATATATCATTGAACTGAAACTTTATTTTTAAAGATTTTATTTATTTATTTGAGAGTGAGAGAGAGAACGCATGAATGGGGTTGGGGGAGGGGGACAAAGGCAGAGGGGGGAAGCAGAGTCCCCACTGAGTAGGGAGCCCAACCTGGGCCTTGATCTCAGTACCCCGAGATCATGACCTGAGCTGAAAGCAGATACTCAATTGACTGAGACACCCAGGACTTCTAGATTTATCCAGAAAGATACATAGGAATTGTTTGGAACTGGAGGGTGTGGGAGAGAGGATCCAGATAACTCTCAAGAGTAAAGCAGTAAAATTAATTAAAAGGAATCATTATTATTGGGGCACCTGGGTGGCTCAGTGGGTTAAAGCCTCTGCCTTTGGCTCAGGTCATGGTCTCAGGGTCCTGGGATCAAGCCCCGCATGGGGCTCTCTGCTCGGCAGGGAGCCTGCTTCCCCCTCTCTCTGCCTGCCTCTCTGCCCACTTGTGATCTCTCTCTCTGTCAAATAAATAAAATCTTTAAAAAAAAAAAAAAAAAAGGAGTCACTACTGAAAAATGGAGATTTGATAGAATTTTCCTGAGTAATTTATGCTAAGCACTCAATTCAATGCTTGATGTATATTCAGCACTCCATTGATCCTGGCAATTACTGGTATCCCTCCCGGGGACTACAACTCCCAAAATGCACTGCCTCATTTCCTTCCAGCCTACAACTCCCAAAATGCACTGCTCTTCCTCCATTCAGCCTCCCGTCCTACCCTCCTCACCCCTCTGAGTAGAGAGGACAGTGGGTGGGGAGAGGACAGTGCAGCCCCCAAGGAGGAGAAGCAGCTGACCACACAATTCTCTTGATGGTGGAGGCCCCAGCTCACCAAATTCGCAGATAAACCGAGTGATCTTTATTTTTTTAAAGGCCTTCTGAATTCTGCTCAGGCAAAACCTGGCAGTGGCATCAGTTGAATTCCCAGAATTGTCTATATGTATTTGTTGGCTGCTTTGACTTAACCCAGCTCTGTTTTGTGTGGTAATTTTCATCGATTCTCCCCCACCCCCCCCAACGAAATCATGGTGCTAATGGGTCTACCAACTGCAATGAGTTTTAATATTGTGCTCTTTCATGGCCATGTTAGTAGGAACTTAGAAGTCCTGCATGGTTTTAGACTGGAATTTTGGTAAAATGTGTGAGTGATTCTTTGAACTATTTCAGATTTTAGAACAAGACAGGCATCGAGGGTTGCATCAAAAGATAGTACACAGTTTATTAAAATAGGGTGCATTCTTTCTCATGCCTTAAAATGATAGGAAGCATAGAATATTCGGGAAGAAAATGAAATGGTTGTGATTCCACAGAGACCACGTCCAAAATTTTTAGGTAAACATTTTATCTTAGGAACTATTTTGAGAGCAGATAACAATAATATATATTATAATTTTAATGATATGGAAATTGCCGCATCTATAAATTAAGCCCTATGAAGTTATTGGTTTTATAGCTTAAAAAATAGTTGCATATTGGCAATTTCGTATGGTTCATCTGAGAAGTTGGTTTTTTTAGTAAACACTTCTTGAGCATCTACTATGTGCAGGACTCTGTTGTGGGACTCATAAGATCGACAAGATCTAGCTCTTGCTTCCCAAGAAGGTATGGGCATTGTTTTAGAGGAAGCTAAAGAGCAAAGAAGCCTCTCTAAGAGGCAGCTCATCAGAGATGTCCTCCAGGCTGCTTGATAGAGGCGAGGTTGAGAGATCAACAAGTGACACGTGTAGGCCATGAAAAGCTTTGGTATTGTTTTTTAAAGAGGACATGGACTTTTGAAGTTTAAGGACTCTACAAAAGGTGCAGAGGGCAACAGCTAATGTATATCACAGGAAACAGCCATGATTGCTATGGGGAGACATTGCTAGCAACTGTTTACTCTTGGAAGGCAAAGCCACTGGGTATGGGCTGCTGGTCAAACAGCTATGGATATAGCTGCCAAGAGGATTCACCATCAGCGGACAGCAGATTGGCTTTAAGATCCACACCATAAGCTGGCTCTGGTGATGACATCAAGGATCACTGTGGAAAACAGCCATTGGCAGTCATGGCCAAAGGCAACCAGCACTGGGAGAAGAGAGAGAATCCAGGAAAGGAGACAGAGCCTCCCTCCATCCCACTGAAACCCTCCCATGGCATGCAAAGGAAACAAGAAAAGGTTGTTTCATTATAATTCTCACTCTGGGAAAAAAGATGAGCTATTTGTCAAGGAAATCTACGAGTTTGAAGATCTAAAATTTCAGGGTGAAGGCTCAGATCTGCTACCAAGGGCAACTACCATCAGCCAACTGTAGGATTCCCAATGAAGACTAGGCCCAAGACACAGACTATAAATAAAGGGTCATTCGCGTATAGGAGGCTTGCATATGATATCAATCCACTCAAAGAAAAGATGGGCATTTGAAATTGCTTGCATTTTTCTCAATGAGTGAATGCATTTTAATTTACCCTTAATTGTGTTATTATGTGGCAAAGGGAAGGCCTCAGGAAGGTCAACAAACCTCAAAAACTTTAAAGTGTTTAACTATCAAAGTGAGGATGAGTAACCTATTGTGGTACAATTAACAATAAAATAGATTAATTAAATTCAATTACAGAAAATATGTGACAATTAAAGCTAACTGAAAGAGAAGAAAAGATTCTCTTTATTCAACCATACAATTATCAATAAAGTTTCATGAGAACCATCTGTAGAGATATTTAATATTAAACAAGATAAATAAATTAAGAGTACTATCTCCTGCAGTTAGAGGCAGATCCCAAACTGAGTCACAGAAGATCCCAAGATAAAGGCAATCATTACATTTTTTTTCTAACTAGGGAACATGAGCTCTTGTAAGAATTGTAATTAGTTCATGAATAGCTGCCATGAGGCCCTCTTCATAATTTGGGGGTTAGGGGCACCTGGGTGGCTCAGTGGGTTAAAGCCTCTGCCTTCGGCTCAGGTCATGATCTCAGGGTCCTGGGATAGAGCCTCACATTGGGCTCTCTGCTCAGCAGGGAGCCTGCTTCCCCCTCTCTCTCTCTGCCTGTCTCTCTGCCTACTAGTGGCCTCTCTCCCTCTGTGTCAAATAAATAAATAAAATCTTCAAAAAATAATAATAATAATTTGGGGGTAAGAGAATTGTTTTCCAAGTAATAGTAATATTTCTCAAATATAATCAAGGAGACCAGTGTGCTTCCAAAATCTCCCCCCAAAATTATAAGAAACCTCACTGAATGTGTGGAATTGATTATTGATGATCACAGAAGTAGCAATAAATATAAATATATACATGCACATACACATCTACATACATATACACACAAACTAGCCGTATCTGTCTATCCGTCTATCCATCATCTGTCTATCCATGTATGCAATACAAAGACAAAGTAATAAGTGAATTTACTACAAAATGTTTGCCATGTAGTAACATGCTTCCAGTAAGGTGCCCCAAACTGAATAGACAGGAAACCCTCTTTCTCTGGTCACAAATAATCTAACCTTCAAACTGAATTGATAGAAGAGCAAAGAAGGTTTATCAGACTCGTCGTAACAGTCAATACGACACGTCCTGGGACATCACATATGAGGTAGGCACAATCATGTCAGCTATTATAAAAACAAGGGCACATCCCATTGTTGTGGTGCAGTTTATGCCCATTGACCTCTGCCTGGTAATTTCATTTCTTAGAGGCTTTCTGTCCGGAGGAACATGGACATGGGGATTTCCACTGTTAAAAAGGTGTATCCCCCTGCAAGTATCAATGCACCTCTCCAATATTTCCAGTTCTTTTCCTTCTGGACGCTCCCAGAACTGTTCTTCTCTGCTCCTTGGAGATCAGATGTGGTTGCTTGACTTGCTTTGGCTGAGTTGTGCGTAGAGATGGCACAGGTGGGGGGCATTTAAGTAGCCAGGAGACCCTCGGCATGTTCTTTTCCCACCTCATCAACCCTAGCCATGTGGGCACTGTTGAGGTGCAGACCCAAGCCGCCATAAGGAGGACAGCTGCCCCATAGTGTGGCCTTTGCACCAGCAAGAGCAGCAGCTTTGTTCCTTTACGGCTCTGCCTGTTGGAGCTGTCATGGCAACTGCACTTCCTGATACAAACCCCAACAGTCAAGAACCAAATTCTCAAGAGATTTGTAAGTCAATCTCTTATGAGTGTACTTAGTACAAATCAGTTTCCCAAGGCCTCATCGATCTTGGGGTAATTGAAAACGTGAAATATCTAAATCTTTTATTTTTTTTTAATTTTATTTATTTATTTGATACAGAGATCACAAGCAGGCAGAGAGTCCCGCTGAGCAGGGAGCCTGACGTGGGGCTCGATCCCAGGACCCTGAGATCATGAACTGAGTCGAAGGCAGAGGTTTTAACTCACCGAGCCACCCAGGCGCCCCTGAAATATCTAAATCTTTTTAAGTTAAGTAGATGATACTCAACACACTCAACCCAACAACATAGATGAACTTGAAAATATTATGCTAAGTGAGGAAGCCAGACATAAAGGCCAGTGTATGTATGTATGACTCCACTCACATGAAACAACCAGCATATGAAAATGCGCAGAGGAGAAAGCAGATGAGTGGCTCATGGGGACAGCTGTACTTGCTGGTTGGAGTCTCAGCATGACCCACACACCTGGCCCTCCCATTCTTCTAAGTCAGCATCTGCCATCGTGGTCCCAGAGGTCCTCTCTCTGTCCCAGACCTCTGGCCCCTGTGCCCACAAACACCAGGGGTGGAGAGTCGTGTTACATGAACATGAACATCTGAGTCCACGCATGAGAGACATTTATAGGCACAACCACGGAGCAGCTGTGTGGTCACTTTCCCATCTCCCCATTCTGGGGGATTCTGTGCCATGGTCCCAAATGAGAGGAAGAACATTTGGCCTTAGATCTTGGCCTGAGTTTTCTTCCCTCATGGAGCTGATCTTGCCAGCCCCATGAATCTGTTCCTGCAGCATGTGTTGGCCCACAGATGAGGCTCATCTATCTTCACCCATGACACATAGTTCCTTCCTTTATTAGAACTAATATACTAATTGCAAGAGGACTCTGCCTGGAAACTCTTCCAACAGCCCCAAGGCTCTGCTTGCATTCTTAATGAGAAGGAACTTTGACCACAAACTCAAGGGTTTTAGGGAAGCTGAGCAGGTCTGACCGAGCCAGCAGAAAGGGATACTGTTCTAAATAAGCCATTGGAAGGCACTCTGCCCAGAGATGATTCTGGTTCCCCTAAAAATCGAGGCAAGCTGTTTGTCCAGGGCAAGTGAAGTTTGTGACCAGTACATTCTACTAGACCAAGGCTGCCCAAGAGCTGCAACCCACAAGCTCTGAAAATTAGCTTCAGGCTGAGAGGGGATGCCACCTGCCCTTGGCCAGCCAGTTCTTGTTCACTTCTTATCCCCTCCTGCTGAGTAGGATGGCTTCCCCAAGCCAGCAGGCAAAGGAGCAGAGGAGGCCCTGCCCCTCTTGTGCCCAGCATGCTGGGGCTTGGGATGGGCAGACAGCAGGCTCTCTCTCTTCATTGTCTTGTATCTTACGTGGTCTTCACCCCCCGGGAAGTCACCCCCGGACCCCAGGGACAGCAGAGAGGGGACAGCTCCAGGCTATAAGAATTGGGTGAGGCTGACCTATGTTGAGTATTTGGGGAAAGGGTCACATCGATACTACTGATTGTCAGAAGGTAGGAAGATATTCAGATGCCAAAAGAAAGCGATGATAAAGTGTCTTTGAGTTGGGGTGGCTTTGTGTCTCCTCCCACATCCTGGACAGGAAGCCCAGAATGAGGGCCAGTGGGGTTCCAAACAGGCTTTGGCATGCCTGGGTCTGACCCTGCTGCCCAGAATGGCAGGAGGAAGCACGTTCCCCTCTCTTTCTCCCCATGAACTCACCCTTGTGGGGAGTCAGGTGGGCGACAAGCTTCCATGTGGTAGCGTCTTTGTGGCTGGGACTCTCCCAAAGAGGCCACTCTAAACCTACACGGGGTGAAAGAGGGAGGCCTGGGGAATGTACTGGAAGCAGACTGAGGGCTGTGCAAATAGTTGCTATCAAATAATTCAAGGAAGTTTGGCTTAAGTTACGAATTGGAAAAACCATAGGCTACCCCTTCATAGTTGCAGCTTCCTACTCATCCATTGAAACCCAGAATTGAATTCACCAGAAATCGCTTCATTTAATGATTAATCTGGCTGTGGAGTTGTACTTCAGCTTTTGGAGAGAGAATAACGAGTCTGATTCTAAACAAATATTCTGCATACATCGTTTTCCAAGCTTGGTTATGGAGAACAGACTCTACCCTCATGCTGGTCATCTATAATTAAAATTTCCCTACTTGTCAGGACAAAGACAGCATGAAAAGCATTTCTGAAGAATGAGACTCTATTCTACCCTGACTTACTTGAAAAGCAGTTATCAGGAGTTGTGACTTCCTGTCCCTTTGATCTCATTATCTGAGTCTATAATCTAAAGGCGCTGATTAGCATTTACTGTTAGTGGTGGGATGCCCTGGAAATGCTTCGCTGAGTAGCTCCAAGAACCCATGTTAATTATTTACTAGTCCAACCAGGCTCCCCTTCAACAGTTTACTTGGTAGAGGTCGTTGCCAAGTGGGGGTCCCTTAAGTCACTTGTTCCCACAGAGAGAACTGGGAAGAAGGAATCACTAATGTTTTGCCAACCGGTCCTGAAGCCTCCCCCCTCCACTTCCCCAGCCAGTGATGAAGGCTGACCTCTATCTTCATGGCGGCAGCTCAGCACCCTCTCCTGGTGAGATCCTGAGACATCCAGTCCTCGACTCAACCCATTTTCTGTAGCAGCCAGCAGGGCGGAGGTTCCACCCTACAGGAAACCAAAGAAAGCATGCTAGAACATGAAAACACAGCATTATAAATAACCAGCAAGACACTTGGTATTTCGCAAGAGCCTTCCCTCCCAAGATTTCTCACAGCATTTCTCTGAGAATCAGGGTGGCCCCTGGAGGTTGAGTGAGGATGCCCACTGCAGGTTCTCCCCAGGGAAGGTGAAGACCAAGGACTCCATCTGCGACCCCAACACTGGGGCCATTTTGTGGCTTCACCCTCCAGGCAACATGGTCACCTCTTCTTTAACATTGACTTTCTGGATGACCTTTGCTGACCTTGGCGATGCACACTCTCCTTAACGTTAGGAAGTCTCCCTCCATGTCTGTGGATATGATTAATGTCTGCAGAGCTCTCTGAACACACACAATCTCCTGTTAATGAGAAGCAGAAAGAGGAGACAGGATGTGGTCTTCCCCATCCTGAGTTAGTCAAGCTCTGGGCCTGGTGCCCCACCCTGACTCACTCGCCCGCTTCCAGACTCTCTCCTGCTGGCTTCAGGGCATGGAAAACACATTGATAAGTTTCTTTTCACAGGTTTAGCCAAGGGTCCAGCATAGATCTTTGCAGTTTAGAAGTAAAGAATTCAATGTTTGTTGAATGAATTTTGTGTATAAAACTCTTTTTATAGGCCCGGAAATAGTAAGATCTCTTAAGGAGAAAGTTAAACAAGAACTGTTGCAGCATGCTTTGTTGATTCTGTGTGTTCTTTTGAGCTTCAGGCAATGGGGTAGCTAACAGGAGAAGATAGAGATGCTGCTAGCAAATGCCTGAGCACCCCTGCCGTAGTCAGCTGAATCCTCCTGGAATTTCTGCAGATGGCCAGCTGCCTTCCTGTTCCATTGTCCTCCTTACAGAAAATCAAATTAATCTTTTTTTTCCCCCAAATATTTTTATTTTATTTTTTCAGTGTTACAAGATTCATTGTTCATGTACCACACCCTACCATGAGAGCCACATGATGGCTTTCATGGGCCCTTTTGCCTTAGATAGGTCCCTCCCATCCTAATAGATTTTTGTGAGGTCTCGTGTAGGGCTCAGTTGTATCCCTTACAAATTTATATGTTGAAGTCCTAACTCCCAGGACCTCAGAATGTGACCGCATTTGGAGATGGGGCCTTTAAAGAGGTAATCAAGTTTAAATGAGGCCATTGGGATGGGCCCTAATCCAGGATGACTTGTCTTCTTGTAAGAGATTTGAACACACAGAGACACCAGGGAAATGCTTGCACACACACAAGGAAAGACCATAGGGAGAGGCAGCAAAAAGAGGCCCCCTCACAAGACAAGGAGAGAGGCCTCAGGGGAAACCAAACTCGATGGCACCTTGTTCTGTGAAAAACAGTGAGAAAATAAATTTCCGCTGTAAGAGAAATTTTCATCTATGGTATTTTGTTATCCTATCCCTAGTAAATGAATACAGGTCCTAAAAAATTTCATTTCTTTCTGATGTAAGAAAGTTCACTTTTTTCTTCTGATTTTAAAAGAAATGGATACATTTTTTTGTGGGCCCCCAAACTATGTGGCCTTTGAGCACCGTGTCCCCTGCGCGGATGGTGAAATCAGCCCCATTGACCTTGAGATAGTTCACCACTGAAGGGGCTTTCCCTCCCCGTGTTCCTCATCGGTGTTTGTGTGCCCCAGCTCACATTTTATCATGGCCTAAAGCTAGGCCACTGGAATAAAACAGTTTGGCCACTTTGTAACCCAGCCTCCTCGGAGAATCTTTGAGGCATGAGGCAATCTAGAAATGCTTTGATAAACGCCAATTTAATAATCAGCAACACAGGTGTCAGATAACTATTCACAGAGCAGTGTGGCCTCCAGGCGTCCGAACCCCGGCAGAAGGCTACCCCTCAAGCCCCTTTATTAAGCTCATTTATGCATTTAGAATCGAAATAGGAGATGGGAAGTAGAAATGACTCGTGAGAGGTCACAGATAGTGTTTTATTTAGCATGAAACAATTATACACATTTTATGTGTGACTTTGATGAGACAGAGGGATTATTAATTAGATCCAGAAGCCCCTGGGGCTGTCTTTTTTACCATGACATTGGCTTCCCATTTGGCAGGGCTGAGGCAGAACTGGGGCCCCACACCGGAGGATTCTGCAGTGGAGTGGGGGGGTCTGCCAGTGGGAAGGGACTTGGGCGTCCCAGGCAGGAGGGAGGGCATCTACAAGGACACAGAGGCATGGAACAGGCTGGTGCCATCAAGAGAAACAAGTGGCCTGGGCTGACTCAGGGTGCAAGAGGAGGAGAGGAGATTCAGAGGGAGAGGACCTGGGCCAGATATGGGGGGCTGTATATGCTCACCCTCACAGAGCCTCACAGAGCCCAACCCTAAGATCTCCTGATGCACAGGAGATGTGGACTTGTGTGTCGTGGGCTCCCCCAAAAGATGTCCCATCCCAACCCCCACACCTGTGAATATGTTACCTTAAGTGGCAAAAGGGGACTTTGGAGATGTAATTAAGTCAAGGATTATGAGATTAACCTGTGTTTTTAGGGTGGGATCCCTGTCATCACAAGGACGTGATTCTAAGAGAAAGGTAGGGACGCCAGAGTCAGAGAAAGACCGAGAGGAAGAAGGAGGGAGATGTGACCATGGAGAAAGGGTTCATGAGCCAAGGAACACCTGTCGCCTCTAGAAGCTAAGAGATAAAGAAGTAGATTCTCTCCTCAAGCCTCCAGAAGGAACCCAGCCCCGCCTGCCTATTTTGGACTTCTGCACCCCCCCGCCCCGAAACAGTAATATAAGAAATGTGTGCTGTTGTAAGCCACCAGGTCTGTAGAAATTTGTTATAGCAGCCACAGAAAACTCAGAGCACTAGGTAAGAAATGGCATTTCATCCGTCCCTGGGAGCACACAGTCATCTCTCCCAGCAGTATGATAATTCCACCCCGGGCTTCCCATATCCAGCCAGCTCACCGTCAAAGTGCTATACTCATCATTTCTTCATCTTGAACAGGCATTTTTTTTTTTAAAGATTTTGTTTATTTGACAGAGAGATTACAAGTAGGCGGGGGGGGGGGGGGGAAGCAGGCCCCCTGCTGAGCATAAAGCCTGATGCAATGCGGGGCTCAATCCCAGGACCCTGAGATCATGACCTGAGCCGAAGGCAGAGGCTTTGACCCACTGAGCCACCCAGGCGCCCCTCAAACAGGCGTTTTCCTACTGCGTTGGGAGAGACTGTCTCAGGGGGTTGCTGGCCCAGTGCAATTTTAAACCAGAAGTACCCCCCATACTTTGATAGATCTTTAATGATATTCAAAACAAGAGTAGTTGCCATGGTAAAATACTGTAAATATCACTCAAGCGACTCTCAGAGATGCTTTTGCTTAAATAATTAATTGCAGTGTTGCCGTTTCTGCTGCCCTGTAGGTAAACCCCGGCAGCATGAGATCATTCATAAGATGGTTGAATCTACATAAAGGGACCCTAGTCCTCTTTACTTCCAGTTCTTTTAAGCAGAATATCCAGAGCTTCCAAGGAAATGCTTTGGGTCTGAAGGGAGCTCTCTATCTTTGACTCGCTCAAAGAAATCATGTTGCCCCAGAGTCACTAGTGCAAAATTAAAGAATGACCATCTTCATCTCTGTTCATGGAAGGACCTTCTATGAATTAGATCAGGAGAACGGGATCTGGAGAGGAGGCCCCCATGGGATTGAGCAGGGTGATGTGAAATACTGATGATTTTTCCTTGCCCTCAGAAGTTACCCCAGAATGTCACCTTTGCCATGAAAATGGCCCCAATGCTGATTAGTTACAACCCTTCAGGGCTGCCGTCAGAGACGCCCCATTGCTTAGCATGAAACTCCCTGCACCCAATGGGACAGAGAGCACAAACTACCCCTATTTTCATTTGTTTTTCTCCCTAAATTCCACGTATTAGTGAAATCACGTAGTATTTGTCTTTCTCTGACTCATGTATTTCGCTTGACATAATGCACTCTAGCTCCATCCATGTCCTAACAAATGGCAAGATCTCATTTCTTTTTACAGCTGTGTAATATTCCGTTGTGTATATACCCCACATCTTCTTTATCCATTCATCAGTCAATGGATGGTTAGGCTCTTTCTATAGTCTGGCTGTTGTTGATAGTGTGGCTGTGAACATCTGGGTACATGAACCCCTTCAGATCTGTATTTTTGTATCCTTTGGGTAAATACCATGTGTCTTTGTGCAGAAAACTCTGAGTTTGAAGAGTCAAACACGTACTTTCCTCCTCATCTCTCCATGGAACCTCCTTACTTAGGTGGATACTTTCTTCCCTTCTTTACTTTTTTTTTTTTTTTTGAGAGGGAATTTGGAGGAGAGGAGTAGAGAGAGAGGGAGAGAGAACTTTAAGCAGGTTCCACACCAGCAAGGAGCCCAATGTGGGACTTCATCTTACAACCCTGAGATCATGACCTGAGCCAAAACCAAGAGTCAGTCACCCAGGCCCTCCTCGTTTTCTTTATTTTAATGTCTCATTTACTTTTTTTTTAAGTGATTCAAGTGCTTCATGTTTTGAGGTTCAACAGTATTCTCTGGCCACTAAGGTTCTCAAAGACAAGCCTGGGTTTAGTGTTGACAGTGGGGGGGAGGGGCAACCACAGATGAACTAATCATAGACGTCAGTTCATGATAACAAACTAAGATGTTGCTTTCTGGGTTGTTTTTTTTTTTTAAGATTTTACTTATTTATTTGACAGAGAGAGAAAGAGAACACAAACATGGGGAGCAGGAGAGGAAGAAGCAGGTTCCCTGCTGAGCAGGGACCCCCGATGCAGACTGGATCCCAGGACCACAGGGTCATGACCTGAGCCAAAGGCAGATGCCCAACCACAGAACCACCCATGTGTCCCCAAAGTAAGATGTTGTTAAAGGACAGGAGCACAGTGCTGTGAAGAACTCACATGAATGGTGGAGGGTTGGAGGGCTTGGTCAGAGGCTTCCCTGAGAAAGTGACATTTTCACTCAAGTTTGAGGACTGTCTCAAGCTTCTCGAATCACTCACTGGTCTTGCATCATCTTGCCAGGGATTTAAAATTTGATGCTCATAAAACTTCAGTCGAAAAAGAAAATATTTTGAATCACAACAGCAACAGCCAAAAAAGATGGTTTTAAATTCTGCTTTCCAGCCCACATCTCCTGGGTGGGCACAGGAGGGTGTCCCCATGCTGCCTTGTGCCCTGTTGGCCCACCCTGGAGAGGACCATGGGCACAGAAGTCCATCCATGCCAGCCAGGGTCTTTTGGGACCAGGAATCAGACTGAGCCTAGAATGTCTCAGGCAATGGCCCAGTGCATCTGGGGGGTGTGTGACTGTCACTGAGTTGGCCCCCGTGAGCTGTTCACCTTCATCATGTCACCTGGTCAAGTTTTACCTGACTTAAGGGCTTTTTAAAGCTTGACCTAATTGTGCTGGGCTGTGGGAGTCTTTGTGGTTCCCATTCAGTGTTCCCACCAAGATCCAGCTAGTGTCAAAAACTTGACATCATTATAGAAAAAAGAACTCACTTCAGTGAAGTGAATCACGAGTTGCAAATGTAACCTCAGGCATTTGGGGGTGAGGTAGTTCTAATTTCTCAAAGAACAAAGGCATGGCAATTTGACAGCTCTTGTCGAGTGTCAGAGAAATTTTCCGTGTGAGGGAGCCCGTTGCTTCTTCCCTAAGAAGTCCAAAGAAGCTTTATCCTGGCCTTAAAACGGCGGAAGTGTAGCAAACAAGGAGTCCTTCTTGATAGTAATTCTGTTTTCTGCCTCCGTGCTCTCCACAAAAGATGGATCTCGTTGGTCTTCACACTGCTCAGAAATGTCGCCCAGCACTCTCCTTATTGTGCAGACTCACATGGCAATCTTCTAGAAAGTGCTCTGGCCAACTCATGCCACAGCCTGGGGAAGGAGCTGCATGTGTCCCACTAGTAGAGTTTGTCAAAAAACTGAACTCCAGGCGCGGCCCCCACCCTCCCGGGAAGGACCTGTCTGACGCTATAACTTCAAGGTCATGGAAAGAACCTTCACTGAGTTGGATCAATCTGTCCATATTGGTCATTTCAAAAGCAGCACAAAGCCATGCAGAGTTAAGACTCTGGGCCAGGAGCCCTGGGTCTGAGTCCCAGCTCTGTCACCCACCAGTGGTGTCACCCGGGGCAAGTTCCTGACTCTCTCTGCCTCCGTTTCTGCATCTGCAAAGTGACTGTGAGGATAGTGCCTGCCCCGCAGCATTAGTGTCAGGATTTAATACGCTGAAAGGTGGAAAGTGCTCAAAACAATGCTTGGCCGTTTTATAACGACATCGTAGATGTTGTTACTGTTAAAGCATCCTTAAGAACCATCTGAGAGTTTGCAGGGCAGCCCCGGGTAGCAGGCTCGGAGTACAGCACCTAATGGGATATCAAGTGCCCATCACCCCCCAGGCTTGCGGGACAGAGTCCAGCAACTGCAGAGACCTGCTCCTCCATTCCCAGCGACACGGCACCCCGACCATGCTGGCTGGCTGTGCCCCAAAGCCTCGGCGGGGGTTGGGGGAGCCCATGGAGCAGGCTTCATCATGCCACTTGGGTTAAGAACCAATCGCATGATCCTCAGGCGATGATGTCCTAGGCCCCACCAAACCTCTCTGGTCTCCTGCCCACGGTCTTGAGGCCACCAGCCCAGCCCAGGTCTGTAGGTCCCAGGCCTGGTTGATGCCTGATCGCCATCTAGTGCCCAGGATGAGGAAGTGAGCCTCTACCAGCACAAAGAGCCCTAACTCCTGGAATGCATGAGGAGGGCAGGGAGATTGTTCAATCTTAAGGACCACCTACTTTAGGAAGCCCTTCTAAAGAATCCTGGACTGGCCTTTACCTCAAGTCCCCCAAAACGGAGGCTCCCTACTGCATTTTCGGACAACTCTAAATGCTAGAACCCTATTCCTCAGCTAGAGTCCTGTCCCATTTTCAACATGCTGCTTTACCCCAAAGTTCCACAGAAGGATGAAGTCAAGAGCAGGGAGGTGTGGGAGGGGCCAGGTATGTAAATCGCTTGCACGCATCCACGTCTGTACCATTTCTTTCCCCTGCTTATGGAGCACCTGCTACAGTCCCCCCACGAAGATGCGGGAATAGAACAGTAACTGCAGAAGCACAGCCTCGCCCTCGTGGCTGGCTAGGAGAGAGCTGCAGTAGCTCAACCAGGAAGGAAGGGATCAGCCCCATGGTCCTCATCCCCACGGCACATCTTGGCCCCCTGGAAGCCCTTGAAAGCTATGTCCAGGCTGTCTCACAGAGGCTCAAATGAGACTGTCCCATGTGGTTGCCTCACAGAGGGCAGGATGGACCCTGATCCCAAATTGGTTAGAATGTCACCTCTGGGTGCCAGGAGGACATGAAAAGGGATATTACTCACATAGTGGGACTTCTAGGGAGATCAGCCAGCCCGGGGGCTTGAGTCAAGGTGGCACTGGTGGTGCTAGCTTTGGCTTTCATCGTGGTACAGGGCTTTCAAAGGCCTGGGGACCCGGCCTCCGAATCATACTCCCCGCACAGACGTCAGCAGCCCTATCCGGCCATCTGGACGGGGGTCCCAGAACAGAGTATGGGAAGAAAGCCTTTAGCTTTCTGAGCTCAAACCTCACGGGTGGGCCGTGTTCTCTGCTTTTCTGATATCACTGTTTTCAAGCTGATAGACATGACTGCAAAAACTCGGTAGAGTCTCCTATTAAAGGGAGCACAGGTGGGCCTCCCAGCCACACTAGGGTCCTGTGGTCACCAGCCGGCTCATGTGATCAGTTGGATTTGGAGAGTTTGTGTGAGTAATTTGGCCACTCCAGAAAGAACGCACCTGGTGCTAAATCAACGATTGCACACACACGTTCCTGGAGAGCCAACACCTCTGATGGGACCATACATGCTCCACCAGCAGCAGGCTACGTGTTTCTAAGGAGTTCGCTCATCTGGCCAGCGGACAGGTCTGTGAGTTCCTGCTGGCCCGCTCCAGGACCTTGAGGGAGGAGGACAACGACAGTAGTGGGAGGCCGGATGTAAAATAATAGCCTGGGTACATCGTGCGTTCGAATGGAATGAAAGTCTTGTTGGCTTGACAAAGCTGCTTCTGAAAATAGTTTGTCAGTCTCTTAAAAAGTTAAGCACACACTTACCCCATGACCCAGCAGTTCCACTCCTACATACACTCCGAGAGAAAGGAGGACGTGTCCGCACAAAGACATGAATGTGAGTGTTCACCACAGCATTACTCATGAGAGCCAACAAGCAGAAACAACCCAGAAGTCCTCTGACGGGTGAGTGGGTAACAAAATGGTGTACATCCATGCAACGGGAAATTACGAAAAGGAACAAAGTACTAATACAGCCAACAATGTGGTTGAGCTCCCCAAACATTGTGCTGAGGGGGGACAGCCAGACATAAAAGACTGCACATCACATGATCTCATTGTTATGAAATCTCTGGAAAAGGCGGAGCTGTGGCAGCAGAAAGCCGGCTGGTGGTTTTCTGGGTGAGGATGGGAGGAGGGACTGACCACCATTTTGACCGGGTGATGGAAATGTCCTTAAATTCGACTGCAAGGATCATTGCACAGCTGCATAAATTGACACAGTTATTGGATTGTGTGCTTTAAAAGGGTAAATTTTACCTCAATATAGCTGATGTAAAAATCTAGTTGAGTAAAGCAAAGTGCAAATTAGGAAGCGACTGGGGGTGACATGGAAGGCCTCACATTTTCGGGGTATTGCTTGATTGTGATCCATCTTTGTTTTCCCCAAGTAGATTACACAGTGTCTGCGCCCAGGAGGACACCAATAATGTGCAGAATGGTGAAGAAATGTGTTGGAATGCATGCTCACTCTGGGCCAGGCACAGAGCTGAGTGTCCCAGGTGTTAACATCCCAAAGTAATCCTAGGAGGCCACCAATTTAGCATTTTCATCCCCAGTGTACAGCTGGGGGCAGAGAAGTTGTGTAGCTTGTCCCAAGTCACAGGCTGGGAAGCAGTGGGCTAGAGTGGGCACCCAGAGCCACCTTCCAAGCTGTTTCTGTACATAAGGTGCCCATTTATCAGGGGCTTTGGCCTCTTCCCCCTTTCCCATTTTCCCCTGGCCTCTGCCCTGTGGGGTAGACGACATTGCACAGGAGCCTCATTCTGCACGGGGCCATGTCCAGAGTCTGTCTGCGGCTCTGAGTCAGGCCCTCCAACCACAACCTTGCTGCTCGCAGTACCACAGCATTGCCTGCTGGTTGGGGGAGGCCCTGTAGGAACACCCTGCTAGCAGCCTCCCCTTGCAGAGGCCAAAATCAAGCTGTTTGCTTCTTTTTGTGCTCCTCCTCCATTGTCCGTGCCCTAGTACACTTGGGCTGCCATAGCAAAGGCCCACAGCCTGGGTAGCCCAAAGAACAGGAATTCATTCTTTCATACTTCTGTTGGCTGGAAGTCCAAGACTGAGGTGCCAACAGCATTGGTTTCTTCTTAGGCCGCTCTCTTTGGCTCAAGAGGGTCATCTTCCCACTGCCTCTTCATATGGCCACTCCTCAACAGTCTGTGTGTTTCTATGTCCTAATCTCTTCTCCTTATAAGGACATTAGTCATATTGGATGAGGGGCCACCCCAATGACCTCAATTTAACTTAATTCCCTCTTCGAAGGGCAAATACAGCCCCATTCTGGTGTGCTGTGGGTTAGCACTTCAGCATATGAATTTAGAGATAGTAGGCAGGACACAGATCAGCCCATAACACCATGCCTCAGTTAATGGCACCATCATGCTCTGCCTCCTCCCTCCCTCCTCCTTCTCTGATATGCCCACACTCACTCCACCCCTCTGTTATGAGCATCAACTCCTTGGTATAGACTCATTACCTCCTTCAAGATGATGACAACAGCCATCCCAACCCACCAACGTTCTGCTTCTGAATAGCCTCTCTGAACACAACTCTCTGACGTGACAGCAGATCATCTCATGTCTTGGGCAGAAGCCTTGTCTTGCCTGTGCCCCCAAACCCACAGGACCTAGTGTGTCCCACTCCTCCCCTGCCCTCCCCATTAAGTTCTGATTAGTTCTTCCACCTCACTGACAATCAGGGCTACCAAAGCCACCTACAGACGTTTGATGAATGGTCATTGAAGATAAAAAGGCACATGAGGGTAGTTGACGTGAATAAGAGACATACAAAGGGATGGAGGCAAGTGAAATGCTCGGGAAAGATGCTGCCAAGAAGGGCCAGAGGATGTTTATGTGGTCAAGAGATGACGAGGTTGCAGGCTGTGAGCAATGCTGTGCATCCAAAGCTCACTTGCGCTCTGTGCTCATGAGGACAAAGACCCAGTGGCTGGTTCTCTGCAGAAGAGCACAGAAGTGACAGGAACCGTGCAGAGTCTTACAAAGATTCCAGAAATCCAGGATCCAAAGACTAGGATCACAGAAGAGATGTTTAAGGACACTTTTGAAAATGTGGACAATTAGGAAGAAATGGAAGAAATGGAAACTGACAGAATTCTGTGTGAAATTGCGGGAGGGCTTTGGGCAAAGCACACAGCCAAGGGACTGACACCTTTCCTGGGCCTGGCCTTCCAGGAGTGATGGCCGCCTCAGAAGAGGAACAGGAGGAGCAAGAGGATCAAGAGGCGCTGGCTAACTGGCACTAGGGCTAGCCAGCATCTAGCTGTGCCCACCCCAGGTCCCCACCCACCCACAATCTACCTTCTTCAGGGGTCACCATTGCCTGTGTCTCTGGCTCTGCACCTATCACAAGGTGTTAGAACCTTTTGTAGAAGGTTCTCTGCTTGGTCTTGAATCCCAAAGGGGTGTCTCTTGTGAGAGATGGTTTAATTAAATGCATTATTTCCAGGAGTATAAACAGAGGTATCTTGCTTGAGGGAAGGCAAAGAATGCTGCCTTGTCACAAGGTACTTCTGAGAACAGCTTTGAATGTTCTTGCCTGAATGCTGAGAACTCTGCACAATTTTTACATCAGTTAAACACTATATAAATGGATTTTAATACATTTCTGCTTTGCAAAGTGGAAGTGGTACCCATGGGTTGGGCTATACCTGAACGTTGGTCATATCTTGAATATTCCATGTGCCCAGCATGTAGTAAATACTAATACTAATAATAAAACTTTAAAAAGTTAACTATGAAACAATGATGATGACGTCAGTAGTGATGCAAAAGTTGATGCTATTATTGATCTAGTCTCATGTCCAGTTCAGGCCCGTTCTGCTCCCTTTGGCCTCCTTGTGTTCCTGATGCAGGATGCCCTTTGCTTTTTTGAGGCTCCCCTAATTTATCACATCATCTTACCTGATGGATATTTGGAGTCTCCTTCTAAGAAATTCTGTTCCATTCTCACTTCCTACCTTCTGTCTTAGCCCTACATTTGGGGAGGGGTACCAGTTCCCCCCTGAATTTCTTATCTACCTTCTTATCCCCTTCCTTGGGATCTTTGGGGTAAAGAGTTCATGAATCCTAAGTCATTTAGGACATAAATAGAAAAAGAAGGAACTGGAAAGTGAGAGTGGAAGAGATGGTGGAGTTAATGGCGGAGATGTTTATAGCATGTCTTGGAGAAGATGAAGAAAATGAACCAAGCCTCAGGCATGTACCTGGGTAGTGTGTGAATGGGGCCCATGGCCTGGTTTTGACATGAAACAGAGCAGGTGGATACTAGCCTATGTCTGCTAGTCAAGGGGTCTGAGAAATAGAGAATGGGAACCAGAAAAACTCATTGCTAAGCTTCTCACCTAGACAAGGACCCTTACAGCTACCAGTGCCTGGAATTCTTACAATTAACGAAACACTCATGGTTTGCACCCCTCTTCTTGGTGCCATTTGAGCTGAAGCAGCAATGGCCACTCCATTCTACCACAATCTCATTCTCATATTATCTTTCTTCTCCCCTCACTCAACTTTTCACTCTTCCTCTGCCTCCCAAATAAATAATCTCAGCCTATACCATGAAATACTTCACCAAATATTCCTTCTCCACCCTTGCCTTTACAGAAGTCTGGCTGCACCTTGGGAGTTGTGCTTCCCAATCATCCGTTAGTGGAGACTGATGGTCCTCCTACACCCCTATATTCTCTCCTTTCCCTGCTACACCAAAGCCATTATTCTTCCCTCTTTATAGCAACTTCCCACCAGACATCTTGACCTGGATGTCCTATCTCAATTCACCATGGCCAACCTTAGCTGACATTCTCACCCCCCACCCTGCTCCTTCCGCCATGTCCCCATCTGAGCAAATGACTCACCATCAGTCCAGTTTCCAAACACAGAACCTCTGGCCCCATTCTTGATTCTCTTCCCCATACAAGCAGTCAATTACCAAATCTCTTGACTCTGCTTTCCAGATATCTGTCGCATCTTCTCCAATTCTCTCACCCACCCCTAAAAGCATTGCACTAAATCAGGGTCCCCTTACCTTTCTTCTGTGCAACTGCAGCAGCTTGGTATCATTCTACTTGCCTTTCCTCTCCCCTGACGATCCATTTCCCACAAAGCTAAAGATTTCTAAAATGCAAATCTGATCATGCCATTTCTCTACTTAAAACATTTTAATGACTCCCCACTGCCTAGAGTAAAATTTAAATTTTTCGCCATGGATTAGAAGGTCATTCATAATGAAACAGGGATAAAATAAAATCTACTAGGTAAGTATTTACATTCCTTCTCCCCAGTGAGCCCTCCTGCTGCCCTCCACACACATGCACACCTTCTAATGAAGGAGACAACCGTGATCTGAGCTTTAATTCAGTGCTCAGGGCAATGAGTGAGCAGCAGAACTGGAAGAAATCCAGAACGTCTAGATCGATTCACTTCAAAAACTAATGAGAGCAAGTTGCTAACAAATTCAAAGACCTGGCTCCAGGTTCCCAAAGGGAAGGTGGGCTCAGACCTCTGGCTTTCGGGCCACCTGGAAAGTGCAGCTGGCCTTGTGGCAGGAGCCTGGGGTCCAGGGGTGGACCCTGAAAGAGACAACTTCCAATGGCATCCTATTACCACAAATACCAAAAAAAAAAAAAAAAAATCAAAGCCACTGCCTGGAGAACTTGCATAATTATTTTAGATGTGGAGAAAAGCATATGTGTGGAGCTTAAAATTTTAATAAACATATTGCCTTGAAAAGTGTGTCTACAGACTCACCTTTGTTTTAGAAATATCCCAGGCACTTACTCTATGATGTACGTTTTATACATGCTCTCTCTTTGCTCCTCTGACCCTTATTATGTCCATTTTACTGGTAGGAAAACAGACTTACAGAGGTTAAGCAACAAATACACATAGCTAGTAAGTGGCAGAGACAAAAGACAAGCTCCCTCTTGTCTGGTGCCAAAACCCAGTCAAGTAATGGCTGCACTAGAAATCAGACCTTTCTTTTGAAACAAGACAGATGTCTCAGGTCGAATTCCCTAGAAGCAGAGCCTGAGTCAGAGATTCAGGTACAGATAATGCATTGAGAAGGTGCTCTGTAGGAGACACCTGTAAGGGAGGGAGAAAGCAAGAGAGGAAGGGGAAGGAGGAAAGCAAGAATGTGGCTTCAGATAAAATCTAGCCTTGGATTAATCAGCAGAATGGAAGGGAGGGGTGTCTCCATAAAATTGTCCCACCTGGAGGCAAGGGGAGCAGGCTATGTTAGTCAGCATGCAGGAGGATGAGTGCCCACTAGGTAAAAAAAGTATCTAGCAGATTCTATATTCCAAAAGTACATGAACAATTCAGCAAAAAAATCAATGAAATTTCTCAAATTCTCTAAATCTAAATTTGTAATAAAAATGCCGTTCTTCCCTGTCTATCAAAACAAATTTGTAACCCCCTTAGATATTCCTAAAGCATTGGGCTGGAATCAGAAAGAATTGGCCAGTGGTATAAACAGCATCCTAAGGTGGCCCCATCATCTCCAACCCTACAGTGATGGCCTGAGTAATCCTCTCCCCTTGAGTGCTTCAGGGAGATGCAGACCGCTACACTGTGAACTGGCTCTGGAGAGGGAACCATGGAGAGGGAACCATGGAAGGCGTCTAGAAGAGCAGTCCTCTGCTAATGGCCAGCATGAAAACAGGAACCTCGGTCCTATTGTCCCAAGATCAGTCTTGCCCAGCAAGAAGGAGTGTGGAAGCAGATTCTTCCCCAGTCGAACTTCCAGATGGGAACACAGCCTGATGAACACATAGACCATAACTTTGCAAGATGCCAAGCTGAGGACTCAACTAAGCCATGTCTGGACTTCTGCCCTATGGAAACTGTGAGATGATGCAGATGTGCTGCTTTAAGCTGCTAAGTTTGTGATGATTTGATAGGTAGCAACAGAAAACTAATGTAGGGCAGCACTGAGTATTGGACTAAATTTGTGAGTCATGTGATGATTAACACTTACATATGTGTAAGTATATGCCACAAGTACACGAGCTATTATTATGCCTGTAGGAAAAGGGTTCAGAAGACCACTGTCAGGTGTAGTGTAACTTATTCACTGAACAACATGTAATTAAGTACAGCAAAGTTCATTTTGGAACTCTATACAAGACTTCATACATATAATTTCAAGTGCATCAGCACACAACAAATCATAATTCAGCAAGCTACGGAGACATTTGATTCTCTAATTTGTTAATAAAACCCCACATTTCACATCTCAAATAATTACTCCATGTTATTTATAATATAATTATAATTGCTCTATATTGTAGCAGTAGGAACTTTCCCATTTTATTTTCTTTTTAAGAAATAACACTTAAACATCAGGGTTAGAATAATAAAGGTTGACTAGCTATGTTTTAAATGGCTTCAACCCACTTCTCATTTTAAAAATTGTAAAGATAAAAAAAAATTGTAAAGATAGTCAAATATAGAGAGGAAGAGCCAGAGGTCAATTTCAAGGTGAACTTTCTGCTGTGGTATAGATTATGTAGGTGGATTGAGAAATACATGCTCCATCTTCTGAACTTAAAAAAAAAAAAATAGGTAACTGATATTCTACAATTTCCTGCATTTTTTTAAATCAGGAAAACAAACGAGAGTCAAAAGCCATATAGCCATCAGTCAATTTTGCAGATACTTCTGAATGAGGCAGGTCAGGGAGACCGAAGCCTCCCACCCCACCCTGGGCTCTGGGCATCTTCCCCACACTCCCCCTTGCAGACTGTAACCCTCTGCAGGTAGCCGAAGGGCAAGTGGGGAATGTGCATAGGCCACTGCTTTCTGGGATGCTCTCTAACCATGCATAAAGTAGCTTCAAGCCAGGAGCCTGAACTGCAGGGGATGCCTATCCTGACAGCCAAAGCACCTAACCAAAGAACCACACCCTATGCATCAGCACTGATTTAGTTATGAAAAATGAAGTGACTGATGGAGCAGGACATGAGTCAGTTCTAGTCAGCATTGGCTTGTTGTTGTTCCACAGTTTTGCTCATTTGGTTGAATTTGGGGTCTAATTCCATAGCCTGGACTCCAAGCTACCATGTCATTTGGACCCCTGGAATTAAGAGTGCCTGCAAAGATGTGCCAATCGGCCATGGGTCTTGATATGTAGATAGATGGTAGATAGATGATAGGTAGATAGATAGATAGATAGATAGATAGATAGATAGATAGATAGATAGATGATAGATAGATAGATAGATGATAGATAGATAGATAGATAGATAGATAGATAGATAGATAGATAATAGATGATAGTTAGATGAGAGATAGATGATAGATGAGAGATAGATGATAGATAGGGATGATACTGACAGGTGGTACAGGCGCAGGTGCAGGTACAGGTATAGGTTGAGGTGCAGATATAGATTAAGCTGCATTTATGTTTCGATCTGATTGCCGGAAGCTGCCAGGCGTGGAGAGGGGCAAATGCTCCTCCAGCCATCCTGTCTGTTGGTAAATGCACAGCTGAGGTGGAAATCACTACATTCCTGAATGAATGGGAGAAAAAGGAAAAAACCCAATGGCTTCTACCCTCTGTAGCTTCTGACTCATAATGGTATGCAAATGATGATGCAAGTAATTAGCATTAGTAATTAGAAAGTGTGCTGGAGAGACTGACGACCTCTCCCAGAGATGCCGTTGGCATCCCGAGCGGAGGAAAGATTTGTTCACAAATTACTTCCCAACAAGTCTATTAGAATTTCATTTCTGGGCCATTTATTTATTTATTTATTTATTTATTTATTTATTTATTCATGCTGCTCACAATAGTCAGGAATCAATTTATTGCTATCTGGAGATGACTTTCACTGATGAGGACAAAGACATTTCCCTGTCACTCTTAATACTGTCATTAGCGTGCGTCCCCATGGCCCCACTGGCTATCCGGGAGCTGCGCTTTTGGCTCCCCAATGCGGGATTTGCAAATTCAACCTGTGCTCTCTGAGATCTCACAGCTGTCCAGGTAGAGCCTGGGTGTGTTCCCGGGAGAGCCTCTGGTACCCGTGACACCCCTGCACTCACCCCCCAGCCCCTCCACTAGGACAGGTCTCCTTGCCTTGATTCCCGGACCGCCTTCCCTCACTCACACCCTGGAATCCTCATTCTCGGGCCCTTGCAGAGCACGGAAGGTGCCCAGGAATCCCCGGAAGAAACCGGTCGAGTTATTAGGCATAAGGCACGCCTCCCTATACTGTAAAACAAAACAAATCAATGGCATGATGAGGAAAGCCCCCAGGGAGAGCCGGTCACAGCTCAGTGCCCAGGCTCGTGTGGCATGGCCAGCAGCAGGTGATGGGCAGCGTGGAGAGCCTTCTCGAGCCCGGGGACCTCCAACCACAGGAAAGGGGAGCTGGCAGATGGTGGATACCTACCCAAGCTTCTAGGGACAGCAGCAGGGTGATGTGAGAACCACCCCCTTGTCCCACCACGGACTCCTGGAAGATGTGATGGGCAAGAAAATGCCAGGAAGAGCAGGCTCTGCCTGTTAATCAAGCGTGGGGGTTCAGAACATATTTATGGCATTCCCATAAGGTGATACTTTTATAATCATCCTTAAGGGCAGCTGGAAAACCAAAGGACTCCCCCTTAGTGATACTCTTATTTTCAAAAAGACTGCCCTTCAAAGTATGGAAAGGTTAGTTTTGATATCTATGACCATTGTTTTATGTAATGATGAAACTCGCGTACTATTAATTAAAACCTTTTAAACATTATTATTATTAATTGTCCTTCCTCCTCCTAAGTGAATCAAAAGAGGTCGTCTATTCCTCACCCGAGAGGAATCTGGAACCTTGGCAAATATCTGTTTAATCGATAAGAGGTATTTAATAAAACTCCGGGCTTGCAAATAAAAATATAAAATCCATTCTGCTCAAATTATCTCTCCGAAGGTCTTTGACTTCATCAGATTTGGCTCTAGAAATTTGCAGACTCCAGTCAGGGAGCTAAAGAAATGAAGGCAGAATAGGGCTCAGAGGGGTGCTTTGGATGTTTCCTTTTCTCCTTTGTTTCTGGTTCAAGCTTTTTGCAGACTCCTGCTGTTTACTCGTTTTTTTAGTGGTCTGATATGATCAACCAGACCGCAGCAGAAGCTCTCCCATGTGATGAAGATGGCCCGTCCCAAAAGATGAGGTTTCTCTGGCTACTGGCTCGTTCATTGTCCCCATTGTTCAACTACCTGGTTTCTTATCTCGCCTTTCCCCCAGAGATTTTCCAGAGATCATTTCTATGATTCTCTGATAGCCTTGTGATAGCCACATTACGGAACATCCCAGAGGGAGTGGTCTCTGAGGAAGATCTGCCGTCAGAGCTGTGAATGTGGACCTTTTGTTTCAAGACTTGTAAATTCTGGATTTGTGTTGCTAGGGACGAACACCTGGGTCGTTTTCTTGGTTGTGTTGGCACCATGGGCTGTTAAAAGCATTACAGGGCATCCATGCCTTCAGCATTTCATAGGGATGTTACAGAAATCCATCCCTGTTTGCAATAATCAAAACAAGCCTGCAATATTCAAAACACGGACTCTTTCCCACTTTTAGATTTAGGCCGAAAGTCGGGCTAATAGCAGGGGAAGAGTGCAAAGTGGCCCAGAATTTGCTGTGCTGACCATCCTTGTGTCAGACTCTTGTGCCGGGAGCAAGACACATCACACTCCGTGGCTCTGCCCAAACACACAGTTTGTACACAATCATCTGCCCATTACCTGTAGGAAGGGGTGGGGTGTGCGGGGAGGAGGAGAGGGAGGAAGTTACACAGACGCCAAAATCACCCCAGGTCACGCAGAAGGTCTGGACCACACTGCCCTCCTTTAAGACACAGGGGCGGGGGCAGGCTCGTCTCCCCAGTGGACGGTGACATCGGGCAGTGCCTGCCTGGCTCTGATTTCTTAGGGGCGGCCAAGCTGGTGGGACCAAGTTCAACTGAAGCAACCGTAAAGCAGTTTCAGGGCCTCTCAGACACGTGGGAGAAACGGGGGCTCCGCTTGGGCGTGCGCGAGCATGTCATGGATATTACTGAAAGTGCCTGAAGCCAGCTGAAGCAGTGTTGTTGAATTAGGAGAACACAGTCACTCCTGGACAAACATAGCAGCTGTTGTATGCTTTAAAGTTAACATGGTGGGGCGCCTGGGGGGCTCCGACAGTTAAGCGGCTGCTTTCAGCTCAGGTCATGATCCTGGAGTCCCGGGATCAAGCCCCACATTGGGCTTCCTGCTTTTCCTCCTGCCCCTCACCCCACTCATGCTCTCTCTCTCTCTCTCTCTCTCTCTCTCTCTCTCTCTCTCTCAAATAGATAAATAAAAATCTTTAGAAAAAAACAAAGTTAAAATAATGAAATGCAATGATACCCACCCTTTCTAGCCCCTGTCCTAACTCTGGACAGTGAGCTAAGTGCTTCATGGACATTCACCTACTTTACCCTCAGAGCAAGTCGACCCGGTGAGCGTTTACACTGCCTGCCACCCAGGAGGACCCTCGCACTGTGTGCTGAGGTCACACAGGCACCAAGCGCCAGAGCATGGGGGCCAGGCCAGCCTGCTGGACTCTCCCTTTAGTGCTCCCGGGGAAGGCGGGCTCTGGCAGGACCATCCCTCAAAGGGGCTCCCGCTCCTGTGCCTCCACTGGCCTGGAAGAAGAGAGAGTCGTTGACACTGTTAATTTCAAAGAAAACCAAATCTCTTCAACTAAAGAATACTCCTTTACTTTAGTACTGCCCTTCCAAAGTTTTCCTTTATATTAGAATGTCCTTTCGTCAGTAAACTGACACTGTTAAGGGAAGGTAGTTTTTTTTAATATGATTTTTTAAAAAATAGAAATCGGCCAACCTATGTGGTAAATCCGTATCGACACCACGTGAGACAGATTATCTAAGGGTCTGTGAGCGACCCAGCCAGCGTCGGCGTCTGTCCCATGTGTCGGCAAAGAAAGGACGGTGACCGTGAGAGGCAGGTGTTTGCCATCGTCCTGGCCACCCTAAGAACATCCCATTACCTCCCAGTCAGAGGTAGAGGATCTGCTTCACATCCTGTTCTTGGGGCCTGGGGACCTCCCTCTACTCAGAGGCAGGATTACAAATGGCTTTGCCTACTAGACAGCAAGTGTCTCCGGAACCTGTGTCCGTGGGGTCCGCACTCAAAAGAAGCTAAGAGGCTGTTACGTTCCTTCTACTCTGCCCTCAGGACGACCTGCAAGTGCTTCTTCCTTTAGTGTTAGGAGGATTCCGCCCCTCCTGTCTACCTAGGACCTCTTTCCTGCAGGGTTCCCTTCCTCCCAGTGGACCTCGCTAGTCCCTGAGGGTGGAGAAACTGGTTCTCCGAGAATCCTGTGGCTCTATGCTTATCTTTTTGGATATCTCTTTATCTCTGCTTTGGTGTGGGCTGGGGTGACCTGGCAAGATGGGCAAAAAGCAGAGGGGAGGATCAATATTCCAGTTGTGCTGTGGATTGGGTGTGTGCGTCCCCTCCAAGGCATACACTGAAGCTGAAATCCCACTAAGGCGATGGTACTGGGAGGTGGGGCCTTTGGGAGGTGCTTAGGCCGTGATGGGGGAGCCCTCACAAATGGCATAAGAAGAAGGGGAGACCCGGGATCACGTTATCTCTTCTCCCTGCCATTGAGGACATAAGAGAAGGCCATCTGCAGATCAGGAACAAGGTCCTCACCAGACGCCAGGTCGGCCAAAGCCTCGATCTTGGACCTCCAGCCTCCAGAACTGTGAGAGATAAATGTCTATTGGTTAAGCCCCCAGCCTGCGGTAGTTTATGCAGCAGCCTGAACAGACCACTTGAACTACCACCGGCCACTATCTGAACACACACTTGTCGTTGTTTGGGTGGGAAGAAGACCCACCAGCAGATACTGAGCACTGGCCCAGCCCCGGGTGAAACACTGACTCGCACTCCATCTAGTCCTAATGACTCTGCGCCGAAACTTGTATTGTCCCGATCTTGTAGACGAGAAGGCTGAGAAATGGTGAGTTTGGGTAAATTTTTCCAAAGGGTCATAGTTGGAGAATCAGGACCAAGTCTCAAATCCATCTCACTCCAAGGCCAGCTGGTCTCAGTCAGTGCAAAGCCAGCACCTGTGCAGCGTCAGCTGGGCCCTGCCACTTGCCTCCTCCTTCTCCTCCTGCCTGGGGCACTCCCCTTATGCCCAGCAAGGTGCCTCTCCTCTGGTGGGCTGAGCAAGTTCAGCTCCGGCCCCTATGACAACAGAGCCCATCCAGAAGGGAAATTTCCACGGTGAGATCATTCATCAACAGACCCTGTGCCTTCTTCTCTTCTTCCTTGTTCAGAATCCCAGAAGCTTCATGGGAAAGTGTATTCAGAGGATAAAGCTTCTCTGCAGCCTTCCTTACAGGGCCCCCCCTCCATCTGCACAGTGAACTTAATCCCATAAAAAAGACTCCTGAGCATTTGAAAACCCTTGTCCTATGTAGTCAAAGGATCACAGACCTGGGATTTCTTGCTGTCAAGAGTAAGAGCAAGATACCCCTTACCTCCCTCTACCCACCTGCTTTCACTGGCTCTTTGTGGAGAGTTTAATTTTTACTTAAGACTTGGATGCAATTCTCTTTTCATATCACCAGTGATGACAAGACCAGTCAGGGGTCTTTGGGTGGATCCGGGGTAAATTGCAAGACCAGTGCCTTTTGCCCAGGCAGTCGGAAAATATCACATGGATGCTGAAAATCCATATATTGGAGCAAGACAGAGGCTTTGTGCTTCTTATATCTGGTCTATGGGGATCAAATCCAGAGCATAGATCCCCAACCCAAACATCGGAACACATGGACACAAGGTATTTGGGTCATGGGTAACAATGAAGTCTTCTTTCAGATCATACATATAAAAAAGATGCCAGACCAATTGTAAAATGTCAAAGAACCCTGAATTTCAGATTTTCAGTAGTTTGAATATAGTCACTAAGGATGCATCACTTTAACATTTTACTCATGCCAATTGTTATGCCAACAAGAAAATCAGTTGTGCAAAAAATTTATTTATAGTACAAGGAGTTTCTATCTGGGAGAACAACTCTAGAAATTTTCAACAAATTTGTAAAGAAATAACTGAAATATGACAGGAATAATGATAATTTTGGAGTAGGTATTCTTTTGAAAATTAGGGATTTGTAAATGAAACTATAGCTAATAAATGGCCATCTACTCATTCAAAACAAGTTGAGAAAAATAAAATGAAATATACCTGAAACTTACAGTAGAAAATATCTATTTTTTGGAAATCTGTATTCACCATTATTGAATTTTTGTTTTTCTGGAGAAAAAAAGTTTTACAAATTATTAGAAATTGACCAAAGGATAAAAAAAAGAAAGAGCTCAAATGATGAACTCAGTCTGATTTCTATAAAAAATCCAAATTCTAAAATGAATCATTAGTATATCTATTATCTCCTTTTGCTATATAACAAATCATCATGAAACATAGTGTCTTAAACAACCGTAATTGTATTTTGCCTCTCATGGTTTCTGTCAGGAAATCAAGAGCAGCTTAGTTAGGTGGTTCTGACTCTGAGTTTCTCATCAGGTTAAGTTAAAAAGTTGGTTGGCTGTAGTCATCTGAGGGCTTGCCCGGGGCTGGAGGACCCAATTCCAAGGTTGCTCCCTCACGGGACCTACAGGTTGGTATAACAAGCTATTTCTCCTCCGTGTAAACCTCAACATGGGGCTGCCTTTACAACACGGCTATAGCTTCCCCCAGAGTAAGTGATCTGAGAGATCAAAATGGAAACTGAAATCCCTTTCATGACCTAGCCGTAGAAATCACACGCTGTAGTTTCCACCGTACTCTACTGGGTGCACAGGGCCAGCCCTGATTAATATTGGTGGGAAGATACAAGGTGCTCATACAGGGATGAGAATCATTGAGGGCCATCTTGGAGGTGTGCTATTACAGAGTAATAAGGACTGAAATGTATGAGTGAGGTCACCATTATCTGAGATTATAAGGTGATACATAATAATATATTTTGCAAGTGCAACGGAAGAATAATAGCCAATCTAATAGTGAATATTTTCTTTTTAAAAATATTTTATCTATTTACTTATTTATTTGAGAGAGAGAGCGCGCGCATGGAGGGGAGTGGGGAGGAACAGAGGAGAGAGACATGGAGGGGGAAAGAAACTCAAGGAGACTCCATGCTGAACACAGAGCCCAACATGGGGTGCTATGTCACAACCCTGAGATCATGACCTGAGTGAAAACTCAGATATTTAACACATTGAGTCACCCAGGTGCCTCTGACACATCTCTAACACATCTGACACAAGTGTCAGATATTTAACACATTGAGCCACCAAGGTACCTCAAATAGTCCATATTTTCCATGGACATCTTAGTAAATGTTGTTGTTATTGTTTTTATTAATAAGGAAGTAACCAAAAAAAAAAAAAAAAAGGAAGTAACTAGACTCTACACACATCAGTTATAAAAGTATTCCTACCAAAAAAAAAAAAAAATCAAAATTGATTCTGGTAAAACGGTGGCATGATTTGGGTTGGGACTAACTGCAAGAGGCAGGGCCACTCAGTTAGGAAGGAATTTTTTTTTTAAGATTTTATTTATTTATTTGACAGAGAGAGATCACAAGTAGGCAGAGAGGCAGGCAGAGAGAGGGAGGAGGAGGCAGGCTCCTGCTGAGCAGAGAGCCCGATGCGGGGCTTGATCCCAGAACCTTGAGATCATGACCTGAGCCAAAGGCAGAGGCTTTAACCCACTGAACCACCCAGGCACCCCTTGGGAAGGAATTTTAACAAACTAATTAATTTCAGCATAACTCCTTTATTCTCTCCAAGTCACTTTGAAACTTTCATCATTTCTCTCGAATCATAAATACAATATTTCTTTTCCTTTTGAAAAAAAGAAAAATAATATCTCTCATTTCTCTTTGAAGCATATTTTTAAAAGTCTGGAACACTCAGCATTTGATAAAGACATGACAGTCTAGATTGGCCACTCGTATCATGGCAAATTGTTTACTAAACTCTCAATATTTCAACCAAAATTAATATCTGAGAATTTTGAAGCCACAGTAGCTTCCTCTTTAAAAGAAATGAAATATCTGGGAGGCAAGTAGGAAATTCGTGAGAAGAAGGATTGCAGAAATATGGTCAGCAGATAAAGGGAAAAGTATGAAATCATCATCTATTACATAGGTGTATAATTGTATATGTTATTATACAATCAGTAAATATTACCAATGTTTGGAGACTTAGTATAAAAATACATTTTAATTAATCTTTTAAATTTTTTTGTTGTTGAAGTATAGTTGATGCATATTACATCAGTTTTAGGTGTACAATGCTATGCTATGCTATGCTCACGCAAATGCAGTTCCCATCTGTCATCATACAATGTTGTTATAATACTATTGACTATATTCCCAACGCTGAGCCTTTTAGCTCCATGACTTACCCATTCCATAACTGGAAGCCTGCACCTACCACTGCCCTTCACCCTTTCTGCCCATCCATCCACCCCTCACCCCGCGGGCACTCCATTGTAATTTTGAAGGTAACTAAAAGATGAAAACATTTCATTTACTGAAAAATGAAAAAGATCAGAATTATATTTAAATGGAAAGAGTCACTGGACGAAGTAGAGAAAAAAGCAAATGTGTGTGTGAATTTTACAGATTTGTTGCAAATTCCAGTCTGAGAAATGCAGTCTGCTGGCACTCTGAAACCCACTGGTCTTATCCATCTAAGTAATCTTGGCTGTTTGTGATATGGCCCCCAAAACAAAGTTACTTCCTAGTCAGCACCATGAGATTTTGAGTTGACCTAGCCAATCACAATGGTGAGGGCAGTGGGCTCGTTTTCCATTGTGAGTTGCCTACGAATACACTTACACAGCTCAGGGGGGAATGGACGCTAGAAGTTCAGAGACCTGACACAGACTCCTACTGAGTGGAAACTGTAACCCAATTCATGGAGCCTGAAGGACTCGCTGCTGGTATGTGGAACCCAGCTGCCACAATGGAGTGAAGGTGATGGGTTATTAACTTAATTTCCCCATGAGAACTTTATACTACAGTTACTGTGAGTTAGAGTTAAAAATGTAAGCTAGATCTCCAAAATGGCTCCTGTGATTGTAATTGTGTCTCTCTCCCTCTTTCTATGAGGTTGCATTTTAAAAAATTGAAAGGCTGTCTCATGAAAATATTTCATACCATCCAAAAACAAGTACCTAGATATTTCTGGCCAAGATGGATTAACAGGGGATGTTTTTTAGAAAGCAAACAACTGAGAGTACAGATGACGATTCTTCAGTCAAACAGTAACCCAGGTGGTGCTGTATTTTATAGATGTCATTAGAGTCGATAATCAGTCAACTATCAGTCAATAGGATTATCCTAGAAAATCTGGGTGGGCTGGATTCAATCAGTTTAAGGTCTGACGAGCAGAGCTGAGCTTTCTTGCTGAAGAAGAAATTCTGCCTTTGAATAGTAGCTTCAGCCTGTGACTGAGAATTCTGGCCTGCCCTCCTGATGGGCACTTCTATAATTTTAGATTTGTCCAGCCCATTCCCACACTTATGTAAGCCAATTCCTTGCCATAAACCTCTTAATACATATTTCCTACTGACTCCCTGACTCTAGTTGAACTCTGACTGATATGCCCCTCGATTAAAGGGCAGAGACTTTCCAAGTAGATAAAACAGCAAAACTCAACTATATGCTGCCAACAAGAAATCCACTTTAAAAATGAAGACAAGAGTGTGCCTGGGTGGCTCAGTCAGTTAAGCATCCAACTCTTTGATCTCAGCTCAGGTCTTGCTCCCAGAGTTGTGAGTTCAAACCCCATGTTGGGCTCCACAGTTAGGCATGGAGTCTATTTAAAAAAATCTAAATAAATGAATAATAATAAAGACACAGGTTAAAAGGAGAAGAGAGAAAAGATATACACTGATCAAAAGAAAGCTGGAGAGGTTTTATTAATATCACACAAAGTAAATTCCAGAGCCAACAATATTAAAAGGGATAAAGAGGAACATTTCACAACGATAAGGGAATCAATTCATCAGGGAGACATAGCAATTTCAAATATGTATGCATCTAACTGAGCTTTGAAATACAAAAGCTGACTTGACAAAAGCACAATTATGGTTTGGTTTCAATCCTCCACCAGCAAAAGAAAAAATAGATTAAAAATCGGTTCAAAGTTGAAATGAAAATATCTCTTATGACTTAGCCTCAAAAACAACAAACTGTCACTTCTGCTGTATTCTGTTGGGTGCACAGATCCAATGTGCAGGGTACTGTACAGGGTATAAATACCAGGAGATGAGAATCATTTGTGGCCAGGTAGAGACTGGCTATTACAGAATAATAATAAGTAAAATGTCCTGGGTGAGATCGTCATTATCTAAGATTATAAAGCATTGCATAGTAATATACTTGCTAATGCAATAAAAACACTAGCCAATCTAATAGATGATATGAACATTTTAATCATAGCAACGTTGTTGTTTTTTTCTCATTAATAAAGAGATAACTAGAATCAATGCACATTGGTTATAAAGACATTTCTACAACAAATCAAAATTGATTTGATAAAATAGGGTTATGGCTTGTGATAGCACCATAATACAGGTGGGACCGTACAACTGGGAAGCGATCTGAACAAATTCACTGAAGTATATATTAATCATATGTGTGTGTGTGTGTGTGTGTGTGTGTGTGTGTGTGTGTATAAATAAATACATACATATATATGTGTGTATAATTACTCTATATACTTTGTCATGCTCCTCACTTGAGATTTTTTTTGTTAAAAAATCCAATAGGAGTTAGTGAGGCAACCCAGAAATTATCAACAGCCAGGAGCTGTTGCCATTGCCAGCTGGAGGAGCAAAGGGAGAAAGTGGAGTTGCCAAAGCCCAGAGATGGTGTCATGTGTTAGAAGCTGGGTATGTCTGGTCTAAGCTGGATTCAAGGAGGAGACATGACCCCTGTTAGTGGTAACACCAGAGGCAGAGAAAGAAGAGAATAAATGCTTTGGCTTCTCTACTCCTTCACCCTCCAATCTCTCAACAATGCCTCCCTTTGGCCAAATCCAGTTGGAATCCAGTTTATGAATGTATTCGTTTCCTATTGCTGCTGTAACAAATCAGCTCAAACTTCCAACACACCATGACATAATTTATTTTCTTACAATTCTGAAGATGAAAAGTCCAGAATCAGTTTCATGGGTATAAAGTCAAAGTATTCGAAAGACTGGTTCCTTCTAGAGGCTCTAAAGGACAACCTATTTCCTAGCTTTTTTCCAGCTCTAGAACTAATTCCCTGTGTTTCTTGGCTCACAACCCCTTCCTCCATCTTCAAAGTCAGCAGCATAACATCTTCAAATTTCTTTCTCTCTGTCCTCACTCTTGGCTTCTGTTGTCACAACTCCTTCCCTGACTCTACTGATTAAATGGACCAACCTAGATAATCCAGGGCAATCTTTCCATTTCAAGATCTTTAGTCTAATTACATCTGCAAAGTCCACTTTGCCACGTAAAGAAATATATTCACAGGTTCTGGGGATTAGGACATGGACATCTTTGGAGGGCCATTATTCTGTCTACCACAATAAGAGAGCCTGGGAAGTGTCACCTGATGGGCTTAAGCCTCCTGGAGTACAGACATAGAAGGGATTGGAAAAGGAATGAATCTCAAGGCAAAGAGAATCAAAGCAGACATTCACTCAGAGAAGAAGTTCTCTAAATTTTCACTGTTGAAATCTTTCACAAAAGACTTCATTCCTTTGTCTTTCTCTTCCTAAACACTATTAATGAATTATTGTCTTAATCATGTCCCCTACTCAGAATAGAATAGACACAGGAGACAATGCTGCTCAGCTGAAAACAATTCACTGGCAGACAATGATAGCACAAACAATAGGTTTTTCCTCTGGCTTTGAACTTGTAGAAATTGAGTGGGTTTTTTAAAAATCATATTCAGATTTTAATCTTTCACTTACTCCTTCCTCTCCAAACTATACAGGTTTGCTTTTCTTATGTCGGGTTTGTTAAAGGGGAAAAGGAGCAATTCTCACATACTCTCATCTAGGACATTTAAAATCTTTAATCAAAAGACATGTTATCACAACAAGAACACTGGGTCTTCTTAACAGAGGTGGATCCCAAATTGTGACTTGTGCGGAGCCTCAGCATCTTCCTGTACATCACCTTCTTACCTCCATATCCAAGTATCCATAATCCAGCATTACACCTGCCTACTGCCAACCCACCATCTTCCACCATAGCACTGTTCTGACATGCAAGTTCAGAAGCAGCCCCTGGAGGAAGGAACTTGGTAAATGCGATGGTCCGTTTGCTTAGGTCAGTTTTACTGTCTGTGCACAACTGAAAGACCATAACCCAGAACGATCACTGACATCTTACTCATTGATCATGCCAAGCATGTGATAGGGTCCACTTGGTAAAAAAAGGAAGATCTAGCTTCAGAGAGTAGAGTAAATTTGTGATTGGTTACTGCCACTTGCATTATTCATTGATATTAAGAGTGGCCATGAGGCACCAAAATGTTAAGGCTGCCAATGAATTGTAAATGTTCAAGAAAATACTAGAATACTAACTCCATGAGGGCAGGGACTCTGATGGTCTCGCTTGCCATAGAATCCTCAGCACTTAGGAGAATGCCTGGCTCAACTGAATGCTGTCTCAATACTCATTGAATGAATGTGTTACTTAATTTAACTTAAAAACCCAATTTGCTATGACATTATTCCCTTTGGACTGAAAATCTATAAACTATATTCATTACTACAACTCATTCTTTCTTTCACCAAATCATGTATATAGAAAAGTTCAAGCATACAAAAAAGTTGAAAGAATAGCCAAATAAATATTCATACACCTGCTATTTAGTTCAGTAATTATTAACAGTTTTTTGTGTTTACTTTTTCAATATTTCATTTATTTATATTTGTAGACAGGCATGTGTAACAGTTAAAGGTCAGAGATACAGAACCACCACATGTCTATATATCTTTAGATCTATATTTGGGTTTTTTCCCAAAAAATATGTTTATTTTATTTATTTTTATTAGTTTTTTTCAGTGTTACAAGATTTATTGTTCACGCACCACACCTAGTGCTCCATGCAATACGTGCCCTCTTTAATACCCACCACCAGGCTCGTCCAACCCCCCCCACCCCTCCCAAACCCTCAGTTTGTTGCTCAGAGTCCACAGTCTCTCATGGTTCATCTCCCCCTCTGATTCCCCCCATTCATCTTTTCCTTCCTTCTCACAATGCCCCCCATGTTTTTTCTTTGTGCTCAGCATGTAAATGAAACCATAATGTAATTGGATCTCTCTGCTTGACTTATTTCACTCTGTATAATATCTTCCAGTCCCATCCAAGTTGATACAAAAGTTGGATATTCGTCCTTTCTAATGGAGGCATAATATTCCATTGTATATATGGACCATATCTTCTTTATCTGTTGAAGGGCATCTTTGTTCTTTCCACAGTTTGGCAATTGTGGCCATTGCTGCTATGAACATTGGGGCCCTTCTTTGTAATGCATCTGCTCTTTGGGGTAAATACCCAGTAGTGCAATGGCAGGGTCATAGAGTAGCTCTATTTTTAATTTCTTGAGGAATCTCCACACTGTTTTCCAAAGTGGCTGCACCAGCTTGCAATCCCACCAACAGTGTAAGAGGGTGCCCCTTTCTCCACACCCTTTCCAACATTTGTTGTTTACTGTCCTGTTGATTTTGGCCATTCTAACTGGTGTAAGTTGGTATCTCAGTGTGGTTTTGATTAGAATCTCCCTGATGGCTAAAGATGATGAACATTTTTTCATGTGTCTGTTAGCCATTTGTATGTCTTCTTTGGAGAAGTATCTGTTTGTGTCTTCTGCCCATTTTTTGATGTGATTATCGGTTTTGTGAGTGTTGAGTTTGAGGAGTTCTTTATAGATCTTAGATATCAGACCTTTGTAGTGTCATTTGTGAATATCTTCTCCCATTCTGTGGGTTGCTTGTTTGTTTT